>JARK01000093.1:113099-139954 GCA_000688135.1 Ancylostoma ceylanicum | reverse complement strand
TTATTGGGCAATTATAGCAGAACGTTTGTGTTTTCGCCCGCCCCAGCCGCAGGTTCGGCCTTTCGTGTACCTGATGAGCGCTATTTGTTGAGTTGTCCCCACTTACATAAACCAATAAAGCTGCTCATCTGATGGCAACACGACAATAAAGTCTACTTTCGGCCGGTTGTGGAAAATATTCGCTTCTCGTCCTCATATTCGTTCATACTTCCGTCGTGTTGTCAACTTTCTGGTACCGAATTTCGTTCGCTTCGACAAGATGTCTTAAAGTGATATTCTGCACATCGAGAATGAAAATCCTCCGGGCTCTTCCACGGTCTTCCCATGGACCGCAAGTCATAGTTATTGCTATTTTATAGTACGTCGCTATGAACAAAAAAAGTATGATTTTTCGTCCTGACCTCAAGCTTGGCAGCTGCGAGATATCTCTCTTTCACTTACAAGGAAAAGAGGCTTAGTTAGTATCCCCCTATTTACTGAAGGAGCCCCTTCCAACAGCAGCAATTGTAGGAGGCTAGCAGCAAGTATGAGGAGATGCCCAGAGAGGCCCAGGCAGCTGTCCACTTTCAACTGTGCAACTGTACGTACTGTTCACACTGCATTCGTGCTGCAGAATCCGCAGGGACGATAATCTTCGCCCCTGAGCTTTTGAGTGTTCTGAACCTTCTGGCATAAACCCAACAATTCTGCGACGGTAATGCTGTCCGAGAGCCAGTTTTCATCGAGATGTTACAAGCACAATGTCTGCTCAACATTTCAATTCAAAGCACACTTGTACGTGTTTTCCGGTTGGACTAGAGCTGGAATACCTCTTTAGAGCGCGGACAATGTCAGATATCAGCTGTTGTGTGATAATGTATATATGGTAATAAATTTTTGGCTGGTAAAAGACGGGAAAGTTTGATAATGCCACTTGGAAGACAGACGGGAAGGCTACGATGGAAACAACTTTGCCATAGCGTGCACAATTCTGGCTCACGAACCAGAAATATCAGCTAGGAAAACGCTCGCAGCATTCTGGATTTCTGTGCGAAATCCTAGAATCAATAACAGAAATGAGCACTTATCGATAACTAGTGAGCTGATGCCGTTCATACCATTTTGTGAGATATAAGATTGTCGCCAATCAGCTCATGCACAACCGCTGAGCAACACTCACCATCAGTCGTCCGCTGGTGACATTCGAATATAGTAGTGCGCGGAGCAACATCCCGCATATCGGTGGAGCACAGGTTGAGTTTTCCCCTCACAGTCGGTGCTCATCTTTGTCTAGCCAGAATGAGTTGAATATGCAAGTCGGTGGAGGTGTTTGATGGGTTAGAGCGTTGATTCGAGAAAATCGATACGCTTTCAGGCCTTGAAAACGACGTATTATCGAAACGTTGGCCAATAAACGTGTTCCTACAACAACCTGTGTGGCAGAAAAAAAACATTGAAGATATATATGATAATGTTGTATGATAAGACAATGTCAGATATCAGCTGCCCACTCACCTTTTCTCTAACTTTTCTGAGGATTTTAAACATCCTTTTTCCCTCTCTTTTCGCTTTCAATCTTATTTTCTTCCTACTTGTTACAAAAGTCCTCCGTTATTCCTTTGTTTGGGTGGTTTTTTTTTCCGCAAAGTTCCTATTTGAGTTCATTTGCTACTTTTTTGTCATTTGAGAATTCTTTAATTCTTAACAACTTATCTCTTTGTTGGTGCGCTTCTTCTACTTATTATTTATTTATTTTTTGTTTCGTTGGGAAAAGACGCTAAACGGTCTGTGTGAGCGATCGCGTTGGAAAAAAGGGGTGGAAAATCGAGATCACCGTTTTTTTCTATAGGACGTCACCCCAAGGCTCGCGCAACTCGATCAATCCTCTGTTGAACTGATGAATAGAGGGCTTGTTGAATTCAGAATTTTCTCGGAATCTCTCGGATTTGGTAACTTTCGGAGATCTAGTAGTGTTTAGTGAGCCTAGATACATTAGGTTACGTCGAAATCTCGAAGTCGAAATGTTCCATGGGTGCTGCCTTAGGCTGAGAAGTACGCAAGTGCTCACAAACAGATGAAAATTCAAATTTCGAGCTTTCGGCGATGCGCTATTGTTTTTTCTTGCGTTTCATTTTTGAGTTCCTGAACTACTATTCAATTCACTCTCAGCTCGGTAATAAGATTTAACCATCAGTCGATTGCAAAGAAATGTCCGAGCCTTGATTTCGTCCACCATCGGAATCGATTCTGAGGGAGAAGTGGGGCTTGGAATCGATCACAGAGCGTGATTGTATGGCACACACTACCCAGGGTAAACGTGTTGATGCTTGTGTTGCGATGGATAGGTTTATGGGCTGTTAACACGTTTACCTGGGTAATCTCAGTGATGCAAGCGGCCTCTACTTACTTCATTGGGTAGTCAGGCACTTGTAATTAAATGAAGTTGGGGAAAACGTCAATATAAGTTATGTAACACCT
The DNA here is from genome assembly GCA_000688135.1 of Ancylostoma ceylanicum. Lineage (NCBI taxonomy): Eukaryota > Metazoa > Nematoda > Chromadorea > Rhabditida > Ancylostomatidae > Ancylostoma > Ancylostoma ceylanicum. The sequence continues at coordinate 137,497 of JARK01000093.1, read as the reverse complement.
CCATGTATGAAATAAAGGTCATCAATAAAATTGAAATAGAAAATTACAAGTTTTCATGGAATTTTTGATATTCCTCATGCGTTCATGGTAATAAAGCAAACATGTATTTGTGTCTGCTAGAACATACTTAATTTTCTCGGGATCCCATCTAAAAAGAAGGAAGTTGCAGGGAGAGAATTATCTCCATTTGGAACATGACTTCGTTGCAGAGAGCTTCCTTTCGGGAATGAAATCGAATACTTCTTAACAAGCGTTCCACAAGGAGAAGCAATTTTATAAGGGGACCTATTAGCTGCAAGTCTAAAAAACAAGATGGAATTCACCCTTGCAAATTAAAATCTTCGCGGAAGCGCGACGGTTAGATAACTCTTATTGTCTATTTGTTAAATCAATTCATCCACTCTTTTGAAGTCCTTTAATCTCTAGTGGCCATTTTGAAATTATTTTAGCTAACAAAATCAATAAAGTGTTAGATCAGTTAGGGAGACTTGGATCTGTGTCGATATGCGCTTTAATTCCTGAAAAAACAACGCTAATTTCATAGTTTAATGTGTTGATCGAATAATGTAGATAGATACATTCAGTATTCGAATCTTCGATTTCGAATAAGTCCGCGAATTGAAATGTTCAAGAAAGGGGAGCCCTACAGTTTTGAGTGGACGAAAACATCGGCTGTGAAGCTCCCTGCTTTTGGAATATTCGATTTTTTGAATCTCTCTTTGAATTGCTATACAAATTAATCGAATTTATTCGATTTTTATTCGGTCAACACTCTGTTTTTTGCACGTTTTGAATAGTTTATGGATCTTCCTGAAGATCCATAAACCAAGATTGATACAAGATTCCTAACGTCGTCAGCCATTCGATGCGCTGTTCCAAAGAATTTGCTTTTCGAGCAAGATTTTCCTATCTCAACAAGGAAGCCTATCGAGAGCTGCACTATACTCTTTCGTTGATTTTTGTAGGATTCTCAAGTCTCGGAATAGTACCGTTACTTGAACCAGCCTGTGATGATTATTCCAGAGCTGATAACCAGCTGCATATACGTCTTCACCTCTTCATTAGGTTCCAATTAAATCTCTAGAAATAATTCACTGTACCCATTCGCACCGACTTTCGAATAAAGCTTCTGAACAATCGAAGAACGGCTCAGCAGGACTTTCTAGCTAATGCCCAGTGTTCTGGTTATTATTCTGCACAGAAGTTCCTATTCAATGACTTTCCTTCATCTTTTATTACTGGGAATTTCGAACTTGCTCTCCTTTCGTTTACTATGCTTCCTCTTGATTGCCTGAAGTCAACCCCGTGCCACCACAAATCCTGTGATATTTAGCCACTTCTGGAATCCTTTATGACTCTCATTGCTTGTCTTATTAGTGATGAGCCTCCACCTCGACCATAATTTTTTCAGATCCATGCCTTACAAAAAGGAGTAATGCCTAACGCGACAGAGATCGCCGATCGGCTGAATCTATTCAGTTTGATATGGAGTTTGGGACAGGTACTCATCGTCAAGCGTTTTTTCTTCTTCAAAGGTTAAGAAGGCTGGCTGGACCTGGATGTGCCATTGAGACAACCCGTGGCAAACGCGTTAATGCAACTCAACTACCCAGTTACCTGTCGCTCATCAAGATATTCAGCCGTACCTGTCGTTTCGGTACCCATTTTACATTTCGATTTTACAGCTGCTATCCATGGGTATGAGAATACCCATCGCTCCAGTGATGCATCCTGGTCCTACACTTAACGTCCGGTATTGGCCTTGCACTTCTCTAAGATTTTACAAGAATTTAAAAACATTGATGTGCACATATGGGTAGGGTGGAGCAAACACCAATGACTGAAAGGAAGACAACCGTAGGACAAAATTTGATCCGATCAAGATTTATGAAATTCTGTACGGATATACTGACCTTAAACAGGAGATGCTTTTCAGTACTAGAGAATCTCTCACAAGGGGAACTTCCAGGAAACTCGTACTAGAAAGGGCTAGGAAAAATATTAGGAAACACTTTCTGGTCAATAGAGCGGGGCCCGATTTCGAGATACTCATCAAGAAGTCAATCATTCCAAGTAAACTAGTAACATTTATGAAAATTTTGGAGGAACACATGAAGTCCTGAGAAGAATCACTATTGTATTTTTAATGATCTTTATGTCATTCATTGTCTCTAGGTTGACGTAAAGACTACTGCATAGAAAGATGAATAGGTGAGAACACAGCAATCTCATGTTCCTCAGTTTCTTCCTTAAGCGGTTTCGGGGCATGGGCTAGACCGGGATTCCAGCTTCTTTGGTGTCCTGGGTCATTTTTTTTTCAAATTCTGCTTTACTTTTTTGTGCATGCAGTTGTAATGAAGGTTTTAAAATTGAATACAATTGAATATTCAATGCAAAGATTTAAATATTTAATATGTAGTAAGACTTTGTTGATTTGTGAGTGCTACTGAAATAGTTCTCATTAAAAATCGATAAGACCAGTAGACCCCAATTATGAGATGAAATGAACCATGAAAGGAGCCGTTAACCAGTCAGCCGTTTGGTCGTCCATGGAGGAAACAATTTATTATAAAACTATCAGGAGTAATGTTAGATAAAAAACACGAATGCACATTCTGCCTGTAATGAATATCGTTAAAAAATTTGTAAAGTCTTGCAACTGAACTCGTTGCCATAGTTTTCAACCTTTTCTTACGCACTGATTGATTCCTTTAAGCTCTTTAATGGTATTCTTCAGGCTACCAATTATCCTACGATGATGACATCGGAATCAATGTCGCCAAATCCACTAGACGAGCTGTGCATGTGAGTTTTCCTTGTTAGACACAATCTGTGCTAACTGATTGTATTGAAGATAGCATCAGAAATTTTGTTTAATTGCCCAAGTTTGAGTGATCTCGTAGGACAAAACTAACCACGTTGGACAACCCTTTCAGCGAATCAGAAGCGAAAATGACTTGATAATTGATACTGGTTTTCCTTCCTACCATAACCCTTTCTGGATATGTCTCAAAGCAGTTTGGATAGGTTATTCACGATATAGTAGATGTCTTTTACAACGTTCTGCGCTCTACGAGCGTTGTTTTCTTTGGCGATGCCTGCTGCAGCGGCAGCGGATGACAAATGCTCCTCCAATTTTCTCCTCGTATATGAATGAAACGCGTTCCTCATTACCACCATTATGCATTTGTATATTGTTGTGACGGTGTCACAGCAAATGTGCCGGGCATGACATGAGAAGGGTCTGGCAGTAGCCATGATGATTATTAGGTACATCCTAACATAGTATTGAATAAAAATCCAATAACCCATTTGAATTAGTTATCAATTCCGAACCTGATCCAAGAAATTCGAGCGTTGAAGCTTCAGAGGGTCTTTAACCCCTCGTATATCTAATTCCTCACTAGTTGTACTTCTCCCTTTATTCAAGAAGTCCGAAATTTCGACCTATTCAAAATCGATTTTTTGAATTCGAATTCATCCAATGTTCGGTTCTAGTATAATACATGAATGCATATTTTTTTTTCTCCTCAGAGATGAAAGAAATCTTATTCATGGATTTCGTGACCTTGTCACTTGAAAATATTTGAATCAAAGCTAATCCATAATATAACAGTTTTCAGGAAGAAAAAGTTTTCTAAACTGACAAGGGAAGTGCACGAACTTCAGCTGCGATTCCGAAACGAGAGATATATGGTAGGAAGGCTTGTCCCAAAGGATGTTACAGTTTATACTTGATTTCTGCTAAATGGTTAATACAAGCTCAGAATTCCACGTCCATGATTTCCTACTACACTGACATACACCGCGTTCACTCACGGCGGTGCAGCTGAGTGGCCGAGTGGATAGCGACGCGGACTCGTAGGCAGAGACTCGCGGGTTTGACTCCCGTCTTTACGTTTTGTTTTGCAAACTACCTTTTCTAATCTTTAACGGAATTCGGAGCTGTTCAGGAGGTACTAAATAATTAGTTATTTTACGCTATGTGAGCTATAGGAAATTCTTCTCTATATGAAGCCTTCTGCGCCGCCTGATAGAGGCCTGGCTCGATGCCTTCTTGGAACCAGTCATCATTTTGGCTTGAAAAAATTGATGGTGTGGTCTATTGATATTTATCTATATGATATATAAGGTGCCATTTGATATTTAGAAGGATCTTTTACTAACCGCGGAGATGTACACTGACAATGGAGTGTTCAAAACTATAACAGTGAGAACAGTGGGTTCCGATGTTCTCACGGTCCCATATGACCTCCATTTTCTCGTCATTGTTCTCTTCAAGATTTTCCTCTTCTCCTACTGTGATGTCAGGGTAAGCCGCATCAAATAGAACCCTCTGAAAAGCCTCCATCATTTCGCACTATTGGCGAATTGCGTTGGTGACATTACCCTTACCAAATTTGGCCAGCAAAAACGCAACCACACTTGAGCAGTCGAACATTTCAAGCGGTGAAAGAGTGAGAAAGTGACCGATTAGGTTATATCGTATGTCAGAAGATTTTGTTTTGCCAGCGACATCCCTTAATACCCAGTATGGAGCATTTGTCTACCATCTCCAAAGAAGCGCTCGTAGTTATGGCTCATTTAACTCCTGAGCAGCCACGAACTCCGTTAAAGGTTAGAAATGGAAGTTTGCAAAACAAAATGTGAAGGCGAGATTCAAACACTCGAGCTTCTGCCTACGAGTCTGCGTCGCTATCCACTCGGCCATCCAGCTGCACAGCTGTGGGTGAAGGCTGTGTATGTCAGTGCTGTAGGAAATCAGTGACGTGGATTTTCGAACTTGTATTAACCATTTAGCAAAATTCAAGTATAATCTGTAACATCGTTTGGGACAAGCCTTCCTACCATATATTTCTCGTTTCGGAATCGCAGCTTAAGTTCGTGCACTTCTCTTGTGAGATCGAGGGATTTTACCTTGTCGGTGACTTAGACCCGCGGTAAAGCAAAATCCATGGTAAAGCACGGGTAAAATAATTCTAACCATTCTTGTATAACTTGGTATGTAGGTAAGAGAAAGCGACTGTATCAAAGGGGGATGGGGAATACGAACGGTGCTTGAGTGAAGTTCTAATTTCTACCACATAATTACGAACTCCGAAGAGACGACATATTTTCATCCTGAAACGAGTTCATATACATATAATCCGCTTTACTGCTATAATGGTTGGGAGCATGTTCACTGGCCTCCTATTCCTATCCTTCGAAGTTGTACCCCGTGCTTTGCCCTGTTTAGAACCTGAATCAATTTCAACAGAATTCAGCTCACCAGGCTACACGCTCAACCGCTAAAAATGAAACTGTCAAAGAACAGCTGTGGTATTTTCTAGGATGAAATCACTATACGGACCTCACATGTGTCTGCTTAGACGCAAAATATCGGTTCAGAACCGAAGAAATCCTACACTAATTCCGATAATTGTAGAGAGATACGAAAGAACTACAGACCACTGCCGTATAACGTATCCCTCTGCAAAGGGATTTTTGAACGTTTCCGAGGTGTTGTAAGTATGTCAACGGTTTTCGAGACTTCAGTCATAGCCACTTTATTAGGCGAGCTTTCGGCGTTATAACATCATTCACAAGCCTACAAAAAAACAACACATCATACAGATTAGGAGAGGATCGAAAGACTGTAGGACAAGGACGCCTCACCCAATGGCGCGCAAGCAAATGAGAGAGTGATTGGATAGTGACCCCTTACGAGATCAACCTCAGTGCTTCCAAGTGCTCTTCTTTACTATTAATCTCTGAATCCCAAGATGGTTGCCATCTACCCACCAATTTGAAATAGACGAGTTCTCCAGACAAAGTGTGGGTGCACATTGATCCAGCGAGCCGAAGTCATGTAATGCCAGAGGTCTTAAGGTTTGCCACATTTTCTTCGAAAACTCGTCCGCTTTGGATGAGTAGGATCTCTAGAAACTTAATGGAAACATTCACGAATTACAGGTCCTTCCATGGGTCTTACCGCCTGCTTCAGCTCATTGATGATAACGTGCCTCTCATCATGTCCTCACATTGATCAATGATTTGCATTTCTTCTTTCCCCCACAGAAGTGATGTGCTGCTTTGACTAGTGGGATTTCAAACATGAAAATCTAAAGGAAATTGGTGAGAATAATGAGGCTCAAGGATATGCATATCTACTTTACGTACGTGCATCGAGGTAGGGAGACTGTTGACCTCATCGGACATCAGTGAACCAATCCAGCTTAATCCTAAATCAGCTCACACAGCCACGTGTGGCCTTCCTCCTGGAACAGCGTTAAAAAAAGTTCATGCTACATACAACGTGAGGAGGTTTGATGTAAGTACACGATGTACGGGAATTCCGAGGTAACCCAGTTGCGACAAATGAGACGCTTCCGAGTGCTTACGTTCTCATGTGCGTCACTTCCCATCAATGAGGGTATGCTTCCGCATCGAGGTGAAAGCGACACGTACGAATCGATCCCTGCAAGAAAATATTATGGGATAAGTTCACAAGAGAAAACAATTTTGTAAAAGCTGAATATGAGGACTCCACCTACATACATAGGCTCAATCTGAACAATTTTTCATGAGAAGATTCTAAAGTGAAAGGTTTTTCGACGATGAATTTCTTGTCTCCCCGAGCATGAGTCCTGCATTTTACCTTCTACGTTTATGTGATGATCGAGCCAGAAAACGGAGATTGCCGAAGACTAAAGCAGAAGAAAAGCAGAAGTTTGCTACTTACATGGTGTGCGAACAAGTATGTAATGAAGAGCAGTGATAGGTTGAGGTGATGGAATAAGAATAAAATCGAAACACTAGGCGCTTTTTCCAACCGGGAATGGTTTGTTCAGACATGAAGCAGTAGGAAATTTAGTCAGAAACTACAAAGATTTGTGCTAGTTTTTCCGTTGCCCGATTTCCGCCTTACGGCCATTTTTGGACATCCATTTTTCGACTTAAAGTGAACTCCAAACGGTCGTACACAAGGGCCCTGACCGCGGCGCAGGCACTCTGGTTGTCTGGTCCACCGATGCAGGGGGCCTTCTGGGCAGAGACGCAGAGGAAAACCGCGCCGCCCCTCCTCTACGATCGCTTGGAGTTCACTGTACATTTCACGGGGCTACGAGGAGTTACTTCTCCACATTGTTGGTGTAGACCTTGTCAGTGATTATGTGTACTCCATCCAGCAATTCTCAATGAAGCATTGGGCGCAAATCCTAGCAGCGGCACATCGAGGCCATCCCGAACGTCAGCGGTGGTAAAAACAGCAAGATTTCTCTGAGACATAGACCCGTGGACCTCTTCACCATCTACCATCCAGTGTGAATGAGGATTGATTACCTCGAATTCAAGTCCTCCAGAAATGAATCCTGCCTTCCAGTCCTAATTATGAGCAATATGTATTTCAGTGATCCAACAAACGACACCCTGTCCCAGTTCGTGTTGGATCAACTCTTCACTGACACCTATAATAAGAACACTTTGCCATCAAAGCGATCAGCCACCGTCGTCACCATCGAGTTTGTCATCCAGAACATTGCTCAAGTCTCGGAGATTTCAGCCAGTTTTACTCTGGATCTGCTTTTCAGGTAAATTTACAGCTTCTTCATTATCTTATGAGAGAAATGGATGCAAAAAGTTGGGCTACTGGCTCTGCCATGGTCTTGATAGGTAGCCACCACGGTTTTAAACCATTTGCAAGAAAAATTTCGAAACAAAAAACTGGGAACTGATATGAAAAATGTTCTTCGTATCGCTTCCGACCTGTAACCCATATTTTCAGCCAAATATGGCATGATCCACGGCTAAGCTTCGAGCACGTCACGCCTTGCCTACAAAACCTAACTCTCGGGTACCAGGTAACCTTGAAGACCTTCTCAACCTTTCTGTTTTTTTTTTGATCTTCCTCACCACAGATGGTGGATCGTTTATGGACTCCAAATGTGTGCTTTGTGAACTCGAAGAAGACCGAGATACACTCCTCACCCACTCCTAATATATTCCTCATGATCTATCCGAATGGAACTGTTTGGGTGAGCCTTAACCCACAAGTTCTACATTCATAGCGCAGTCAGATTTTCCTTGTTTTTTTTGGAGAATTGTATTTTGAGCGTTTCGTGTTAAGGTAAACTACCGACTGCAGGTGCAGAGTCCATGTATCGTCGATCTCGTACTGTTTCCAATGGATGTGATGGTGCGTTCGATTGAGTGACGACTCAATTACTATTCATAGAATTCTACTGAAGACTTTCATAAAAACATGGATAGGCAGCTTATAAGATGGAGCAATCGAATGTGATACAAACGCAGAGATACATACGTACAAACGTACGCGGACATAGTGGCGGCCATATATTTGGCAATATTTATTATTATTAATATTATTTAGCACATCCACGTATGTATGGTTAGGACAACAGAATGTTTTGCATATCCTAGACCTAGGCTGAACAATAGGAATCAAATATGAGTTAGAGTTCTATGGGGCTTTCTTTTATTGCTCAATATAGGCACAGATTCTTTTAAAACTGGATGTAATAACTTATAACTGCAATTTCTCTTGGTTTATCCAGATTTTCTCTGGGATTTTCCATGTCTACCTACGAGAAATGAAGTGGTAATTTAAAGTCGACACATTCCTGCTCAACATTATTTTCTGCCTAGTATTGCCGTGCTCTCCGCACCTGCTAGAGCCGAGCGCAGAAGCAGAAGGGCAACATCGTGCAAAATTTCCACCCTACCAAGATGATGCACTTCGACTTCCTCGACAGTAATGCACGGAGTTTTCCCGTGAGCAACTGCGTACCCTTAAGCAGCACAAATGGTGAGGAATCCCTGGTGAATTGTACACTTTTCTGTAATTGCAATCACCATGAACGATGAATCTCGCAATCTTTCGACCTGCTGAGAAATTTCGCTCTTCCTAGAGGTGAAAAAAATTTGCCCATAGCCTATTATAGCAGAATAGGCAGTTGATCCTAGAAATATGACAAAGTTCTCAATGATTTAAGAGGCTAAAGTGAGGAAAGGACAAAAAATATTTTCAAAACTATTGGAATTTGGACTCCAACCACAATAATTTCGCTCACAAGCATTTTTTCTTCAGATGAGAAGTTAAGAAAAGAAGGATTTGTTCAAGGCTACTATACAATACTGCTCCTAATCTTTGCAAAAAGGACGCGCCCGACGCGTTTTTGCGTCGCAAGCGTCGCACGCGCATAACTCGCTCCAGAATGGAGCTTTTGCGATTCTGAAGACAGATTCTTATTCAGCGCGTCGTGGCGAAGCTATTCATACCCCACATCACCGTATTTGGTTTTCGAAAACTTTTCAGTTACTTGTAGGAGTTGCTGAGACACTCAGAAAATAAAACATCGGATCTCTCGATACAGCAACTCCTACAAGTAGCTGAAAAGTTTTCGAAAACCAAATACGGTGATGCGGGGTATGAGTAGCTTCGCCACGACGCGCTGAATAAGAATCTGTTTTCAGAATCGCAAAAGCTCCATTCTGGAGCGAGTTATGCGCGTGCGACGCTTGCGACGCAAAAACGCGTCGGGCGCGTCTTTTTTGCAAAGATTAGGAGCAGTATGGTACTGGAGATATTCATAAACAGACGGAGTAAATGTATTCTTAACGTATACTAGCGACCTGTTGTTGAAACAGTTATTTGATCGCATTTAAAAAAAAAACTCATGAAAAAAACTGTCTCTTCATTTCTTTTTGCACAGAATTTCTCTGCACATCTTCTGATTTTTATTGCTTACAAGTAAGTACTTTCAGCACTCACTTTGGAAAAAAAGGAACCATGACGGAAGATTAACCAAAAACTGTTCCCCGAAAGCTCGTTTTAGGCCATGGCACACAAACAATTGTCGACAACATTCCTTGATACATTTTTAAAACTGAAATTCCCCACCAAAAGTGAGAATTAATGCTCAATGCCTCGAATAATGCTCAATGGACACAATGCATCCGAATTTTTCGAACTCAAATGAAATCCAAAAAAATCTCTCAAAATTCAAGTGAAATTTCGCGTAATAAGTATATAGCTAAGGTAAGTCTTCTTTAAAATTTACTATTTGTTCGATTGAGAGTGGGGTGTAATAGCTGAGTGTGGAGATAAGGATGTTCATAATGTAATTTTTGTTAGTCTCTACTATACTTTCAATGTTCTATTCTTTTACATTACGTCATCCAGAAATATGTATTGAGGCCGACCACATAATAGGTCCTATTCGTATTGTCTCTGCAATCTGAGCAGACTACATGCTGGGTCTCATTCCAGGAAAGCAGACATAATAACGATCATTAAAGGTAGACTTCACCGGTGGTGAAGTTCTCCGGAGAATGCACTTGCATTATAGTTGCTTGCACCTTTCAGCTGTCTATAAACATAAGTTTCCGTCAGGACATCCTCGGTTCAGCTTGGAAATAGGTAGGAATAATATTTGGGACAGAATATTCCAATGAATATATTCAAATTCGAATACTCGATTCCGAATGAGTCAAAATTTTGGATTCCTTGAAAATGCGACGTAAAACAATTGAGGAGTCATAAGAAGAAGTTAGGGACCATCTGTTTTTTCAACACTCGATTCCCTGGACCGGTTTCCGAAGTGATAATCATGTATATTAATTACCCATTTAATTACTCGATTTTTACTGTTATTTCTAAACTAACGAGGGAAGGATACCAGATGTCTGTGGGTTTTCAATATGAATCGCATGTCACTATATGAAATCGGGGACGCTGATTCTAAATATGTTGTCGTTCGGTGCTCAATGGCAGAATGAAAGAAGTGATGAACAGTTTTCCGTTGCGCTCCATGTCATCCGAACGAACGCTTCTGGGACGATAACGACATCAGATGGCAGACAGACGACGATATACGATAAGGAATCAGTATATCTTATCTTGTAGAGTAGGCCACTTATCACTACATCCCCGTGCGGTCGATATCGTCCGAGAAGCGTTCGTTTGGCTGATCTTGTGCGCAATGGAAAACTGTCTATAACTCGTTTCGTTTTGCAATTGTGCACCGGAGAACAACATATTTAGAATCAGCGTCTCAGATTCCATATAGTCACATGCGATTCACATCGAAAACCCACAGACATCTGGTATCCTTCTCTTGTAAAAATGTTATCCAACGGCGAGAACCATCCACTGCTACAAATCAGGGGGAAGGAAACCAGTCCGTCTACCTACTGAAGACTGAACAATCCAGTACCTGAAAGGTTTTTGTTCGCAACTTTCCATAGTTTTTTGTCCAGAATTTTTCCAACCTTTTCTATGTACCTACCAGCGCTTATTGGAAGCCTTCTCGAATTGTTCAGTTTGCATATGTTCCAGCACAATTATGGTTCTTACTTAGACCAACCAGTTTTTCATTCATCTGTTTCCTTGGGTTTCCTACAATGCTTATTTTGCCGCAAATTGTCGCAAATTATCTCGCTTCGAATGATTTTTGCTCGTTTTCTGGAAAGGTTATTCAGAATTGGGGGCGCTTTGTTGAAATGCAAAATGTGCAAATGGAATTACCCAATAAAAAGAATTCCCATCCACCTCTTGAAGCAAGGGTTTAGATGTGGAAAATTTTTCCCCTTTTCGAGAATCCAGGACAAGAACCAAGCTTCTAGCACCTGAATGTGTTTTTCTTTTTAAATTTGTGCTTTTATGGGAAATGGTCCTGTACTTTCCTAAAAACATTTTTTTTAAATTTCTGAACCACTTTTGCAGACATGCGAATTGGTGATAGAGAGCTACTCATACAATGCAGCGAAAGTCGCGCTCAACTGGAGGGAATGGAGCCCTGTAAGTCTTCCTCAATCCCACGGTGTAATCTTAGATACAGTCTGGTAGCATACACAGGGCGCATGATCTGACATTGGCTGCAATTACGTCCGCTTGATTTTTAAGCTTACTTCACTAGGTTTTGATGTGAATTTGGTGTCATTCCTTCTACTTTGGCGTGCTGCATCTATCTCCTACAAAGGGGATTCTGTGGCGTTCTCCCATCGCTAAAAACAAGTGTGGTCGTAGTTGCGGACAATGTCAGATCATGGGCCCTCTGTTGGCTACCAGACCATACGATGTAACGGAAAAGGGCGATGCGAACAAGCTTTGTGATTGGCTAGATGAATGAGCTGCCCAATCACAGGGCTCAATCGCGCTGCTCGCTCCCCGCAAAAAGGGTTGTGTATCATGGCGATGAGAAAAGGGGCGTAACCACAAGATTCTGATTCGCGCATTCGGGCCACCAGTCACGCCCACGCGTTTGAACTCGCACTACTCCATGCACAAATACACTATGTACTATGAAATCGAGGACGTACGACTTCAAAGAAATGGGCGTGAGGGCGGTCCAAATGCACCAATCAGAGTCGTCTGGTTACGCCCTTTTTTCCCTCACGATGATACACACTCACTCAGCGAGCGCTCCACACTCCTAAGGTGTTCTAAAGATCATTCATGGAAAAGAAAGAAAAGGCGAGAGCTCAGGTATTCTCCATTGCAAAATCAAAACTTGCTGACTTCACGCTGTACGGGATGCAATGGACCAAAAACAGCTTCGAATACGCTGCTGGACAATGGGATCAGGTACCTCTGGTCCGCCACACCTAGTGCAACTTGCTAACCACATCTCAACTTTCAGCTAACCGTCTCGCTCACATTCTCTCGTGCCTACGGATTCTACATCCTGCAAATGTATTTACCCACATATTCATCAGTACTGTTGTCTTTTGTTTCGTTCTATATCGACTTGAAAGCGCTACCAGCTCGAATCACTCTTGGTGTTTCTTCACTAATGGCACTAACATTTCAGGTAACGATTTAGACATATAAAATACACTCTTTCACTCAGTGGGATGAATTTGACACGCACATATTGAGTCGATTTCGTTTAATCTCCTTATACAAAGAAATGGAGGTTGTTTCCCGTTTCAAAAAGAAATTCTAGATTTTTTTAGCAACAACATTTCAATTCCATGCACACAACGCTGTATGGGACAAGTTTTCCCGCGGCACTATAAAGCTATAGTTCTCATAGGCACCGTCCCACCTCGGAACCGTTTTGAAGACTTTTTATGTAAAATGAATCTTCAGGAACTCCTGATCACAATGGTATACATGGCCCAGTGTAAAACTGCCAAAAAATCCGTGTTCGTGCATCAATTTTTGTGAAACTTTTGAGAGGAGGGGGGAGGTGGACCAAAGGATGGAAGAGCGAAAGTTTTACAACCTACCGCACCCTGGATTCTGTATGCGACAACACTGAGAGCCAGGCTAGGAAGAGGAGGGAAGGGAATGACCATGAAAAACCACTTGAAGGAACGTTTCTACGTCTTTTTTGTCCGTCACAATCCACGGATGATAGTTATCCTGTCGTTCTCTGCCCAAATGTACCCGTGCCATGAGGTGAAGTGCACTGCGTTGGGAAGGTAGCAAAAGCCGGAATACACCGTGCAGAGTGTGATTTGGCCACGAAATTTGCTGTGAAAATTCCTGGGGAATACTACATTATGACAGAGTTTCCCCAATAAATCTTAAGTGCATGATACTAGTTCGATTTGTTCTTCATTCCTAAATTCTTGAAAAAAGAAATCTTGATTCCAGTACGGGAACGTGGCGAAGTCGTTGCCAAAAGTCGGCTATGTCAAGTCTATAGATGTGTACATGGTATTATCTACGGGGTAAGTGAAATTCACAGATGCCACAATTACTATTATCGTATGAGACCCTGTTTCCAGTTTCATATTTCTAACGATGATTGAAGTCGCTTTTATTTGTTATTTGGAGAATGAGAACAACAAGAGAAGGAAGCAACGACAAAAGCAGAAAAAGTCCGAGAAAGGATCGTTTTTTGGCAGGTGAGCCAAAGTAACACTCCAGGTCATTTGAGTTCAATTTACACATGTGATTTTTTTTTCTGGTAAATCAAGTTCGACTAAATTTTTCCACCGCGTCAGACTCTGAAAATTGCGCTTCCTAAGTTTGCTGACACTAGTGATTTTGAATTTTTTTTTGTTCCTACAACTTTACAATATAGCATAAACCTAGTGAAAAAGATGATTATAGTAGTTTTTCTTCCAAAGACATATCCCAAATTATGCATTTCGGAAAGAGCAGCTTAAAAACGGCCTTTTTTTTGGAAAACCCGACAGTGATAGTGATACTTCATTATGAAGGAAGGAAATGGTAGTATTTTGCTGTAGTAGGAAAAAAGACCGTCGAAAGCGATCCGGAAACAACAACTATGGCGCCATTACGATCAGCAACCCAAACGCTGCTGAAAATGACGTCAGAACGACAGCAGAGGACCCATTCACGGTGATTTTCCTTCGCCCGTCTCACACCCAACCTTGATACATTGAAAGTTTTACAGGAAATAGCCTCGAATGGCACTGTGCCACCGGCGCGGACCAATCAGGTGGCAAACATGTTCGAGTCCCTGCATGCACTGGCCCAGATTGGGTTGTTCGCCGACGATCTTGAGCCAGAGATGTACTGGACCGCGGAGAAGGTCGACAAGGTTTGCAGGTATAGGTAACATCGCAATTTTCTCCACATAGGCTGTCACAGACTGTCAATTAAAGTCACAGTCGCTGTCAATTAAAAGCTAACCTTTCAGGAAACTTTTCCCAGCGGCGTTCTGTATACTGAACGTTATCTACTGGGCATACTACATGTACCAAAATATACTTGCCAAAGAAAGTGCAATTACCAGTGTTATGACGTAGGCGATCTCACATTTGATCACTTTTATGTACTAACTACAGTGAACTCCAAACGACCGTAGACAAACGATGGGACCGCGGCGCGGTCATCTTGGTCAGAGACACAGGGGCTCTGCATACTGGAGCATAGAGAGTCCCTGTGTCTTTGCCCAAGAACACCGCACCGCGGACCCACCGCTTGTCTACGGCCGTTTGGAGTTCACTGTACTATATTGAATAACATGCCTTGGAAGCCACATCTCTGCATGTATCTTTTAAGAAATACGACAAATTGAGCTCCAAAAATTAGCGAAAAATAAAGAATTCAACCATCAGCTGTTTGTATCATAGCCACTTTAATTACATTGCTAAAAAATTCGTCCACAAATGAAAGAAAAATGGAATATTTAACATAAGTTCATGGCTGAACAATTAAAACAAAATTTATACACATGTTACAGTCAAGGAACAAATGTAAAGCGAATGACTAAAACTGAGACCAACTTGAGATATGTTTAGATCACATAATACTTCACAAGACACAATGGTTTTCAAAAATCCGGAGAAAAAAAAACTTGTTGAATAGATGCTTACATTATGTAGCAATTATGGACCTCTTCCTAGACGCTGGTCGTCGTGGCGTTACGGTGAGGTTATTTTGTGGGTTACAATACTGCTGACAAATCCATGAGCCTTGAGGAGCTTCGGCAAGGCCAATGCAATGCGTGTGGAAGCCACGGTCGCATTTGTCGCAGAAAATCATGGACTCCTGAGAAATTACACTCAATGTTTATAGGAGATGAACTGAACCTGGTTACCTACCTCCTGATCCCCCAAAGAGCACACAGTGCACCTTTTACACTCAATGCACTGCCAGGGATAAGTCGCCACACATGCCACCATTTCGTCGCTCATTTCCAAACACGAAGCGTGAGCCTGCATATGACAGGACACACATCTGCAATTTTCAGAGTACTGGCACATCAGGTTCAAAAAAAAGTAGGGAAAACATGAACAATGGCGGAAAAAGGATAGAAAATTAGAGAGGAAAAGAAAGAACAACCTGTTGAAGCTCTGCTATTACTATAGCTCCCCCATCGTCTCTCTTTTGCTCTCTTCTTTCTCTTAGAGATGAAACCCTATTTCAACCTAGTTCTTCTAGAATCCTACATTATATTGATGTCTTGAACCTTCTTGCAATTCCTTTCATTTCCTCGTTCAATCGTCCACTCGCTAACTCATTCATTCATAAATTTACTCATTAGTTCTTTCGTTCATTCATTCACAGAATGGAGCGTGTTACTATATATTACCATGGGTTACGGCGGGACGAGGGAATGGCACGCTTGACGGATTACATGAGGTACGGGTTGTCCGCGTCTCCGATAATTAACTGGTCCCAGTTATGCCTTCACACCCCCCGCCGCCCATACTCACGTCCCGCGCTTCCTGCGTTGCGCGAGTAGCGCGGGGCGTGAGTAAGGACGAGGGGAGAGTTGGTTAAGGCATAACGGGGACCAGTTGATTATCGGAGACGCAGGCAACGAGAGAAATTGCGCTGCGCTACGAACTCTGGTGGTTGTTGGGGAACGTATCTCGTGCAACCTGCTTGATGCTGTTTATTCATTCATTCATTCATTCCATTCACTACATTGTGCAAGACATTAAGGAATTCCTGCTAACTGATATTCAATGACCTACCTTATGAACACCTCTCCTTCCTTTTGCAATTCATCGCATGAACTACACTTTATTTGCGGCATCCAGGCTATTTTCGCACCATTTCGTTGTGTGTTAGACCGTGCCGATGATGCTCCACTCTAAATTTTCACAACATCAAGAAAAAAATTTCTCAGGGGACGTGGAGCATTGCACCTGGGAAGAGCATGCGATGGGTGTGTAAGTATAATCATGAGGGCAAAAGTGGAGTAACCAGGCAACTGTGATTGATGCATTCGGGCTGCCCTCCACGCCCATCTATTCGAACTTGAACGAAGCTAAGCACAAATAGACCATGCCTTATGGGGTTGACACCGTTCGAGACGAAACAGATGGGCGCGACGGGCGTTCCAGATGCACCAATCAGAGTCGCCTGGCTACGCCCCTTTTTCTCTCACGATGATACACACCCGAGTGTGATGGGACCTGAAGATTTGTCGAATCACAACACCAATTAAAAAGGAACACCTCTGCCCCGTCACCCTTTCCGGGTGCAGCGCTCCACAACTTCCCTCGGACAGGGCCTACTCCTTATACCATGAATTTGGAGAAATAACTCTTGCAAACGTTTATCATAGGATTGAGCAGCTACAAGTATATGCACCGAAAAAAGGAGGTTAGTCGAGATTCAACGAAATTCATTGGAGAAAGAGAACGACACGACGGAATAAAGAATAACAACTGAAAGGTAACCAAAACAGCGAAACTGTTTTCGAATAAAAAGATGATAAAACCTACACTCATTGAGGTGTCAGAACATTGGGAATGACTAAAACGCAAACAGGAACCATGTTAGAATAAATATGGGAAACAAGAGATCAACACAGCCGTGGTGCTAACAAGGGAAATATACAAGCCCGTTCAACTAAAATCCACATTAACCTCAATGTCAATCCCATAACAACGTTAGTTAACTATAATGAGACATAGAAAAAATTTCAAGTGGGTGGAACGTTAGAGTTCGTCATCATCGTCTTCTGTGTACGCCACGACACGCTTCGCGCTGGCTCGAGCCTAAACAGCCAAGTATACTTCCGAAGTCGTCACCAAAATCAATACAAACAATGTGCGATGAATCTTGAGAATTTCTGCAGGCATAGTGTAAAAACCTTCAAGGATGAACGCATTTCAATTCTTGCTCGATTATTAACTGCACATTTTACGAAAAAATTGGAAAAAGCGCTTAGGCGAAATGTGCAAAGGATTATACACGAACAGCGGTGAAGGCATTGTTAAGTGGCTGTTTAGGCTCATGCAAGGAGAAGTGTATACATATACACCCCCAAGATTCGGCTAATGTATCAGAATAGGGGAGAAGGAGCAATGGCAACGGGGTTATTACACATTTATGATAGAAAAAGGCAAAACCTTTATAAAGTAGCTCCAAAAAATCCTTGCCTCACGCAGCACCGCCCGTCTGCTGATCCGCGCCACGTTGCCTATGCACTGTTATACGTGATGCGACGTGGCTTAGCTGACGGGTGGTGCAGCGTGAGGCAAAGATTTTTTTCGAGAAACTGTAACAACATACTTTTAGGCTCCGTTGATAGATGTTTTCTTTTCCTTTTTCACTCGAAATTCTTAAGAAAAGTAGATTCTGATACTAGAAATGTAATACATTGTGGGGAGAAGACTGGAACAACCCCAGAGCAAAGACAATCACCCATAGACGATCAAATTATGGAAATAATGTAATCAAATAAAATTTACGACGCAGTAAGTCCACTTCAAGCTCCAAATTAATGAACGCGGAGAAAAAACCGAAAAATAAAATTTTTGTGTCAAACGAGGGGATGTATCTGAGGTAAATCCTAACAAACATGTAGGATTGGTAGACAGATTCCACGGACGTATAAAAGCGGACAAAACGTTAAAAGCAGAGGGCCATCTCATATCGTTTTCGAGTTATTAACATATCCGAACCTCCTCGATGCGCTGATTCCGGCAATGTACTTGAAATGTCCCAAAATGGTCTCTGAACCCGTTTTCCGTGACGGGATTTGTACCAGTTTGCTGGAACAAATTTACGTGCAAAGACGTGTATCACCGTTGATCTCATCGATCGGACAGGACAAGACGTGTTCACCCGACGTTGCTGCCGTGGCGGGCAGCCAGCACCAAGTACCCGCTTTTTGGAGCGGATCCGCCCTTGCTCCAAAAAGCGGGCACTTTGACCCTACCGAAAACAGGGTTTTTGTCACTTCTGTGACTTAAGCTGTACGTTGTTGGAATCAGCGTGGCGAGGAGGTCAAGGATATGCTGATATCGTCTAGGTGAGAAACGAGGTGGTCCTCTGCCTTTAAGTATAACGTGACAACCATAATGGTGAAAAGGAAAAGAAAGGAAATAAAACAAAACACAAACCAACCGATTTTCGTGCAGGTTCCGAACGTGGTGTGCTCATCTCTACTTTGATTTGACCAGGAGACGGGGCAGAAATTGGAGTTTGTCCGGCAGCAATCAGCTTTTCAAACCCTCAAAGAACAGAATTTTCTACTATGCAGCCTTTCTTACGGGAAGAAACATGAAACACTTACTTTGCATGTCTTTCTCCGACACATTGATTGGAGGCGGTGACGGCTCCCGATGGACCGGGAATAGATGTTCACCGTCAAGTACACTACCTAATGGTAGGCGACGTAGCTCTCCAGGCGTGAATCTGTCAAATATGCAAAATGCTTGATAAACGAATCATTACAGATACCGCAGTTACTGCCACCACTGAGACAGCATTGAAGTGTCCTAATTCGAGTCGTGATGGTCACGATAAAGTATTAAGATTGTTCTGGACCGATCTTTCCGCAGTACACCTTCTAGACATGACCGTCATTTCCAGAAATAATCAAGTAGATAGGAACAGAAACCACCGCTATTTCAAAAAAAAAATCAATGAATAGAAATATAAACCAACTTTCTGTAGTAATTCTGATACTGTCCATGGATAAGTGCCACTGGATATGGATCAGGTTTTGTGTACTTGGCAGGGAGCTTTTTCCATTTATTAGTACTTGACTGGATAATCTGAAAGAGAAAACCAAAAACATATTGGGGTATAAAAACGCAAAAGATGAAGATGGCAGTGATCAACACCATACCGATGTTTGCACATCCCAGTAATGTTGCCGCTCGAGCTTCTTTGTTTGCTGTAACTCTCTGTTGAACTCTGCAGCACTTTTGATAGCCTTTTCCCTCAATTCTGCCAACTTCTTCACATCGTTCTTTATCTAAAACATAATACTGAATCAACGGCTCTGATTTTGATTCATGCAAGGTGACTTCCATTAGAAAGACCAAGGGCTTACCGCTTCCATCTCCTTTGCTTGCTCTGCCATTAACGCCTTTAGTCGCTCAGCTGTCACTTTTTGGAATTCCTGGAGAATGACCTTCCACCGATTTCCATAAAAATTAACCCAATATAACACCGTACCTGATAAATTGCTGGGTACTCACTGGCCATCAGATCGTGAATCTCAACTGAGCGCATTGCACACAGGTCTCGCAACTCTGAAAATATAGCAGCGATATCAAGTACTTGATAAGTGATACGCACGGAATAAAACAGTAGAAATCAGTAAACTAACGTGTTTCGTTCATTATTTGATGGATGTTGTATGTAGCGCAAAGCCAATCCCGTTCGACCTTTTCAACTTTTCTGCGACTCATGTCAGGAAATTTCCGTGAAAACGATTTGATATCTAGCAAATCACCAACTTGTTCCTTGAAAATACCAAAAATAGAGCTCTGGGATGCTTCTTGAACGGAATTTTTTTAAATGAAATAACGCATTGCGAAGAAAGTAACTAGTAGAGAAAGCGTTGCCAACCTGGAGGAAATATTTGTCGCCTGATTTCAATGGCCATTCATATTCGATAAGATCCTTCACCTCCACCTTCAAAAAGGACTTTAACTAATGTAAGTAAACAGATAGACGAAAAAAAAAATGACGGAAATAAAGCAAAAATAGGAAAAAGTAGATTACAAAGGCGAACTTACTTGTCTGTGGGTAACATCGGCAGAGATCACTCTAGCCAAAGATCTTGGAGTTGAAGAAACATGTGGCAACGCTTCGGACGATTGAGTGCCTGAAGTGAAAGAAAACATGCTCAAAATGTTACTGAAACCGCGAGGAAGAAAACATAAAATCCTCAAACGAGAGTTTTGAAATGTTCCCTACAGTTCTAATTTGTAAAACTCTACTTCTTCTATTATATTTGCAAGCCAGCGCGACTATCTCATATTTAACTTATTGGCCGAGTCAGAGCTCTTATAATTGTTTCCTTTTGTTCAGAAATAGGTTTTACGCAAGCTACACGTGAATTTTACATCATGAAGTTCGACATTCATTGTCCCACGAATTTCCATCTGAACTCTGTTCCTCCACGTCTAAGAAGAAAAGTACTTCTAAATTTCATGTGATTACCAATTCATTCCGCTGAAACGACGTTCAGTCAAAACGAGAGAAATAAAGCGTGTTCTATAACAAAGTGGTGCACAAGAAGAATATCACATAAAGACGCCCAGGATTTACGATCAGCGAGCTTGGAATTCGCTTGCAAATGAAACTGATTCTAGATCTATAAAATTATTCAAGCTGTTTTCATTGCTCATCTAGTTACACTTCACCTTAATTAGGTATCGGTGACAGAATTACGTTCCGTATCGTTATAGGCAATTTATGAACTCAATGATACGATGAATATATTCTAAGTATATCAGAACAAGGGACAGTCCCGCACACTTGACAATGTGATGCAAGAATTTTAGAGAGTTCAGCAGCACTGCATAATTTCTGAAAGAAGAAACAAAGGCAGCTCGTAAATTAAAAGAAACTAACTCTCTGGGGCCTCGGGTAATGTTGATTCGCCATCTGGGACAGAAAGTGCTGGAACCGATGGCGGGCACTGGTTTGAATCCGACTCGACTGACTCCATTGAAAGATTGCTATCTTCAAAAATGCTGGCTGGGTCTTCCGGAGGTCCCGTTTCCATTTTCTGAAATACCTCACTAGAGCCACTCTTGTTCAAAACCATGTAGTATTTCCCCAACTAATCAAGCATATGACGTCATCATTAGTGGCAGCACCCACGATAGATTCGCTCAGGCAACTTTTGTTACAAGCACAGGCTCATGACTACGGTGAGAACGAATGTAGTGATTAAATCCGTCAAGTTTTCGGGAAAGACTGTTCTGGTCGGTCCTGGTTTGGCTCGTCAGGAAGGGACAGCCATGTACATAGCAAGTTTGACAATTTAGTGAAGCGGGTTTTAACATAGGGAAAGAAAGTGAATGTATAGGAAACAGCCGCTCTTCTCATGTTGCAATTCATCCCGTTGAAATTTAGAAACTTTTTCAATCTCATGCATGAGCCTGGGAACGGTGTTCCCTATGGCAGTGCAACGTTCGCGAAATTACCGCTGCCATTGTTCATAACCACTCAAATTATCAACGTGAAAGCTATCACGGGTACTGCCCCCAAAATAGAAAGCAAGAACAAAATGCAAGGACGGAAGCTTTCCCGGTTCTCATGGTAGCGTCGTCTGGAAGACGCGCGCGTCGCGATTATGTTCAGTGGAGCGCACCAGCTGTAAGATATGGGGTGCTATTGTGGAATAGTCGCACCCAGTTTTGCGTTTCATCGTAATGCGTAGGAACCTACGCATTAAAATTTTCGCCTATCCGTTAGAGGGTATTTATGGTTGACGCGCGTCAAATTTAACGCGACGATACACAATGCAAAAGAGGGAGGAGAAGAGAATTCCTAGTGGGGCGCGAATGCTCCTGGTTTTGTCGTCGCGACAGCCGCGCGAACAAAACGCGTTTCCATTTCCGCCGCATCGAGACAACGCGAAAAACTCGAGAAATGAAAGGCCGACGCGTCAAATTTGACGCGCATCAACCATAAATACCCTCTTAGCCGGCCTTTTCGCACAGGATAATTGTCCAAACACAACAAAAATCGATTTTAAAATTCGCAGGTTTTCCGCGAAAGACAGTTGTCATTCCACTGCTTAACCATTGATGACTGCATAACCCACTGGTGAGCAGCGCACCCTTCAGCATGGTTCAGATCGAGAGATCACTGAGCCTTCATTATCTCAGAGGTCTTCCTAGATGGTAACGTAATAGTACCTCCACGTCATTTTTGACTATAAAAATCCAATATTAGAACTTTCATAAATATTTCGGTGCATAAGGAGCAGAAAAATTTTGCGAAATCTGGGCAAGTCATGATTCTTTGCATTCGTTTAACGTTTGTGATGTGCTGCATTGGTTAGGCTTTTTCACGTGGTACCTGTCGGTAATGCAAGATACCCAACCAATGGAAGACTAGCAGGACTATGCCGCTGTACAAGGAGATCAGCACGACATCGGCAATGGCCCGATATGTCTACTGTCTATCATCTGCACGCTTTCCACACGAGTGATCCCTAATAGGATCGGAAGAATAACAGATGAAGGATAGCCGTGGTAGCAAGCAGGGTTTCAAGAAGGATTCAGTACGATCTACCACGTAGGTACAATATATATCTTCTGGACTTCTCCAGTACGCTAAACAGAACAAGACAGCCAATTTAAAAGAATGTATCGATTTATTGTATGCATAGGCTTTTTAACTTATGTGCGGGTGAAAAAGGGTTTTTCGGAGGTTAACATAGTAATCGGCAGGTTTCAGATTTCATTAAAGCAACAGACAGATTCATATGAGAAATATCATTTACAACATAGCAAGAGAACCAGGTTCTGAAATGAGAAGTTTGAGAATCAAAACACTCTTCTTCTGGGGAAGGGTGCATTTGAACTGTTAGGACATTAAAGTCTTTCCATTTATGAAATAATGACGTATACTGGAAAGTGACAAGTCCAGAAGATTGACGAAAGAACACGTATGGTACAACGTAAGATGTTGTGTTTCTAAATAAATATTAAAAAATTCGATGTGTGTACACTGAGCGCATTTTTACTGCGCCCAAAAATAAAAAAAAAAATACAACTGATGTGGCATAAATGATGCGAATTTGACACCTTGTGAAAGTGTACTTATGTATGACCCTCGGTTAATCTGCAATTCTTGATAACTGACTTGTTCAAGACACTACTTCTGTCACCCGTGTGCAGTTACTGCAGCACACAGTGGCAATCGGAGCCGCACCAATTCTGCTCAAACTAAGGCATCCATCGCCTTCAATCCGAGCACCGCATTTGGTGCAAAACCGAAACGTCATCTTCAAACGTTCGCCATCAATGCTGAACACTTCACTGCACATGTCCGTGTTCCATTGTTTGCATTGATGCACGGCAGAACGAGGCAGAGGCGAATCTGAGTGAGGTCTGCACTCAGGAAAGGACTGCAAACAACATTTTGACAAAACTCAACAGCAGATGGAAAGATATACTGGAATTACCGCTGCTATGCCACTGCAAGCCTGAGTGTTTGAGGATGAAGGGCCGGCCAACGATGTTGAATTACTGGTCAAAGGTAGTGCTTTCGAATCGAACAGTGATTCCGTCTGCTCATCTATCGGAGTAGCTGCTCGTTTTTCAGGTACCGTAAGTCGGGCAGACTTTACTGAACTCGAGGAAGCCTAAAATAGCAACTAATTGAAGGGAGCTTCAACGGAGAATTTCAATTTTGAGGTAGGTCGCATCCCAATTACTAGTCAATCAAGACAATGAGTAGAACACAAAGAATTGCAAAATACCCACAAATATATTACAGTCTGTTAGTAGCCCGGAACGTGCACAAGTGGTGACTTTGTCCGCAATTGCAGCCGCAGTAGTTTCGGCCGGCCGATCGGATTTCCGATCCATTTTTACACTTTCTTTTGTCAGTTTTGATCTGTTTCTGGCATGTAGGTGATGTGATTCCTTTCATTTTGATGTTTCGATACTGTTTCCGACCTAACCGGCCGATCTGCTGGCCGATACCACTGCGGCTGCAATTGCGGACAAAGTCACCACTTGTGCACGTTCTGGGCTAA
>JARK01000093.1:86244-98852 GCA_000688135.1 Ancylostoma ceylanicum | reverse complement strand
GTAGCCCACAGAGGGCCCATGATCTGACATTGTCCGCAACTACGACCACACTTGTTTCCAGCGATGGGAGAAAGCCGCAGATTCCCTTTTAAAGGAGATGGATGCAGCATGCCAAAATAAAAGGAATGACACCAAATTCACATCAAAACCTAGTGAAGTGGGCTTAGAAATCAAGCGTACGTAATTGCCGCCAATGTCAGATCATGCGCTCTGTGTATGCTACCAGACTGTATAGGGATGTGGCGTGGTGTAGCCGTATTACGGGCCGTATAGCTATCAAAGCGAGCATGAAAAACCGCAGAAGAATAGGATCTTAACAGTTGTTTTCAGCTTCGTTCGCATGTGAAGGTTCTCAGTGAAGGTGTTATCGCCGAAAGAAAGAAGAACGAAGTTTTCGCAGTGAGTATGACTTTGAAGTAAATGAACATTGGCTAGCTCCAGAGTTATTCATTGAATATGTTCCCGCTTCAGGACAAAATCCAAGAACTGGAGAGTCAGCTTCACAAGGTAGATGCAGAGAATGAAAGCCTTACCTTTCGAAATGATCAACTAGTGAAGCGTGTTGAAAGTCTGCAAGATGAGCTAGAGACTTTAGCTCATTCAAGGGCTGGATCAATCAAGGTAGCTGTACATATTATCTGCTTTCGGTGCGCGCTCAACTTTATTCTGTTCTTTTTCCAGAAAGGAAAATTCCCGAAGAAGTCTAAGGATACTAAAGAATTGCTGAGTGAATTAGGAGCGTTGGGAGACCGTGTACTTATACTGGAGGAAGAATTGCAGAACAAGATACAACAGAACGCAGAGTTAACTAGTAAGGTGCGTCATCTCCAATTAATCTCTTTAATTGTGCATGGAAATGATCTCCATTTGTTAGATTAGCGAGCTGGAGGAAAGGCACGCTGAGGAATTGGCGTCGCTTTCGAATGAGTTTGCTCGCAAACTAGAGGAGGCTGAGTCACACAAGCTAAGCTCTGACAGACGTAGAGAACACAAGCCAGAGAGACCAGTTAAATCCGTTAAACCGCTGGAGCAATCGGTCGAGGTTAGTTAAAATGCGTTTTCCTCATAAATTTCATGTGCTTCCTTTCACGCCTAAAAATGTGCCGTCACTGTCAGTTTTCAACTCAGATCTGCAATATTCTTGCGGAGTCACCTTCACCGACTCCTCCGCCGATCAATGAGGCGTATTTGCAAGCCGCGGAATCGGCTAGAAACTCATTGCAAGGTTCGGTTTCTGTTTTCCCCGACGTACTCCATGATCTTTTTGAGCGCATATGGAAGTTTTATATATTTTGCTCTCAGGTCTATCCACACTATTCGAACTTCTCTATCAACGTACTCAAGTATATCCCTTTGATGCTACATTGGAGGCTTTACCGAATCACGTTAGAAAGGTTGGCTTATCTTGCTTTGCTTTCTTTGTGTAATGGTAGTCATTGGGGTGAAATGGAGTGAGAAGATCACTTATCAGCCCCTGACCCATGTGGAAACTGTAACTGTACGATGGTATCCTATATGACTCTGTATAAAGTCCAAATTCTCGCTAGATTCCGTCCCAACGTGTTTGTTACCTACCAACTAACTGTTCCTTCTTCAACTGTATCCGTAACAGCTCACTGATATTTTTCCCAAATATGGTGAAGTTATGCCTGTGATCAGTTTTTACCACCAACTTTTCTAATACGCTATCTGTGCGTCATTGTTAGGAAAATGTTCAACAGTATACTTATAGCTTTCGTCTGAATTGGTTCAATGCTCTCAGCTTTTCACGCCTTCAATTGAGATCGTGCAGCGATGCATCGAAAAGGCAGAATTCCAGGTATTTTTCCTTTCATTGGTCTAGAAGTATATCCTGTTATTCAGGTTCATTCAGGACCTTGTTATTCAGGTTCATTCAGGACTTTGTTTCAGTTGGGGAGTTGATGGCCAATTTTCTCTCCTCCGTTAATGTAAATATCTTGGGGACGAAAATAGGGTGGAATTACATCTTTAGCGTTGAAAATCCCTCCCAAATTTTAGTTGTCGACGGATGTTGCTGAGCTGCATTCATGCCTCAAGGTTGTTGTACGTCATTGTCGAGTCATGATGCCGGAGCTCTTGAAGAGACTTGCCGTGGAGGAAAACAAAGTATGTCTTGATTTTTCTTCTTTCTTTCTTGTTATCCTCAAGGAACATGAGATCTATTGTTAAACCTCATGATGAGATCTTCACGTATCACTCACTGACTGTCAGACTTGGTAGGAATACGAGACTGAAATGCGAAACTGAAATTTCTACATAGTTTCAATTGCAAGTTGAAATTATGGATGGATTAATGCTGGCTTTAATTGATGACACCTTCGTTGCTGATTTATTCTTCTTGAGTTCTTCCCCTATATGAAGAATTGAATCTTTAAGGTGACCTGGTGCGATTCTCAACTCGAGAAGTTGAACAATGCATGGTGCACAGATGTGTGTCGCCTTCTGGTGGCTATAGACGCGGTTTCTTCTGCATTAGCCGTCACAGCAGCAGGTGATGGTAGTGGAGGCGAGAAACTGTGTGCTGCTCTTGAAGAAGGATTCTTTGTTGTCAAAGGTGTGATCTGTTATTTCTTTGAGTATTTTGATCGTGGGACACTATGATCTTAGAATGTTTGCGAAATTTTCCTCTCAAAAGGATAGCGGCCAGATCTGCAGATTCCATTCCTGTCAAGGATTTCGTTGTCCTCCATATTGTTTTCATTTCCAGAACTGGAGTCGACATTTGCTGCTCGATGGGTCATAGAATCCCGTTTTCCGACAGCCACGAAGAGGATCTGCTGCATCGGAACAGCAACAACTAATTGTCTGTCACGATTACTGACCGAAGTAGGAAAGCTGTCTGCTAGGGTCCACGCAATCAATGGATTGGTTGGTTATAGCGGTTTTGCTGCTCTGCGATTTGAACAGTTACCAATTAACTTATTTCAGCTTGTGGAAAATGGGAAGGAAGCCACTGCTCCCCCTTCAGAACGGGAAAGAGTTACTGGCGGCTACAATCCTTTTGACGATGACTGCGAGGAAGCTACTATCACTGAGGAGAACGTCATTGCCACCGAGAAAGTATCGAGCTGCAGCGTAGGTGAGTTTAGGCTCCCATGGGCCTCAGTATCCAGGAAATCATGTTCACCTTTTGTCTGCTTTTTAATGCTTGTATTAATTTCACTTTTACCAATTTAAGATTTCACTATTTTAAGGTTTTTAAATGTTTTTCTGATTGCCAGACATGTTCAGGTGATTTTCTCCATTTCCTGTGCGTTTTAGGAGTGGACACATCTGATTTGATGCCTGTATCTGCTGATACTCCGCAGAACGTCCCCAACAGCCCCACCTCCTCAACGTGCTCTAAACCGGAAAACTCTTCTGTCCAGCTGATGGTAATGGTGCTTTTTTTTTCAAAGTTCAGCCCATGGAGATGCTGTTGTTCACTTCAGGTGGACTGCCTTAAATCAAGAGTCAGCACATTGGAGGCGGAACGAGAGAGCCATTTGGTCGATCTCTCGCTGCTTCGTCGTAAACTTGAAAACCTGGGGGTGAAGGAAATCGGGTCAGTTTGATACTTTACAAGAAGAACAATAGCTTAGAACATCGATTTCTGCCAACAACAAGGTTTTAATAGTATGATGTGGAGAACTCTTATATTATTTTGTTTTCTCCGTTGCAGTGACGATAGCCAGTCTGAGATTGAGATGCTGAAGCAAGTAAATCGAGAGCGCCTCCGAGCTGTGACAGATAGTTTGCAGACGGCGCAGTGTGCCACGAATTATTATAAGGGAGAAGTATGTACAGACCTTCTTGCGAATCGTTTTCTTTTTTTTGCTGTTTTTCTCTGATTTGTTACGAGATATGCATCAGGATTGTCAACGTTTTCAGTGCGAGATACTTTTGCGCAAGTACTTCTTGTGCATGGAAGAGAAACGGGTCCTAGAGGAAACAGTGCGGGATATGAGGCACGAGCTGTCATCACTCACGGTGTGTTCTTTTTTTTCCTCGAAAATTTCCACAATGGCTTATTTGCTCATATTCTTTTAATTCCCATTGTTTTATTACGATTACTTTTCTCAGGATGAACTTGCATCAGTTCGACGTGGATATGATGACCAACTTTCGCAGATGACCGAACATGTTGCTGAGTTGAATGGTAAGCTTGCGGGTATCGAGAAAGAGCGAGGAGGACAGCGAACTCCTGTAACGCCACAGAGAAGCGGGGTAAGATGTCTCGGATTTTTCTTATTTGATTAGCGACGTCGCACTGTCCGTTTGAGTGACCATGTACTGGTGTCGTGCATGTCAGTGGTGGTAAAGATCTTGATAGCCATTTTACGCTGCTTACATTTTCCATTTAGTGTTTATTCGGCAATACGAGATCTCTGATAACATTCTGTCAGATCTGCCGCATCTAGGAGTGGGAGCGCCCTGCAGCCCTCAACCTACCATAATTGAATTTCACAAAAGTTTTTTTTTTTGGCTTAAAAGTCTTAATTGGGCCGAGCAAGTTATAGTGGGCGTCGATGGCGGTGACCCTTTGCGACCTAAGAAGGCACGCGGCGCGACTGCGCCGCTCAAGGAGGAATCCCCTTAAGGACAACAAACTGTGGGGGTGTTCTTGACAGTTAGTTTTAGTATTTAGTATTAGTATTTATTGACACAGACAGCGTCCGTGTATTAATAAAACAACGTCAACAAACACAAAACAACATCAAAATTCAACCGTCATAATGTAATTCAACATGAACTGAAATTAAAAGCACTAGTGAGGTAAGGACATCGAGATTAAAATCTGAGAGAAGAGACAATGAATGACATAAAGATCATTAAAAATACAATAGTGATTCTTCTCAGGACTTCAGATATTCCTCCAAAATTTTCATAAATGTTACTAGTTTACTTGGAATAATTGACTTCTTGATGAGTACCTCGAAATCAGGCCCCGCTCTATTGACCAGAAAGTGTTTCCTGATATTTTTCCTAGCCCTTTTTAGTACGAGTTTCCTGGAAGTTCCCCTTGTGACTGACTCTCTAGTACTGAAAAGCATCTCCTGTTTAAGGTCAGTATATCCATACAAAATCTTATAAATCATGATCAGATCAAATTTTCTCCTACGTTCCGCCAACGATGATAGTCCGAGGTTGAAGTTCCTACTTTTGCTGCATGGAATTTGATCATAACGAAACCCACCTATGGTTCTGATCAAAAGTTTCCTCGTGAAGCTATTCTGCACCTTTTCTAGTAGCATTATCGCCTTGCGCCTATACGGATTGAAAATCACAGTACCGTACTCCAGAATAGGCCTAACGTAAGTCTTAAAAGCATTAAGGAGTGTCGCTGAATCAGTTGATGAAAGTGCTCTGAACAAAGCATACATTCTTCTGGTTGCTAATGCTGCTATTTTTTCACAATGGGCATCAAAATTGAGATCCTTCCGTACTAGAAACCCAAGATCTCTAATTTCGTCAGTATCATCAAGATGAGCTCCCTTCATAAAGTACCGAAACTGTGGGTTCTTGGGACCAATATGCATAACCTTTGTTTTCTCCCTTGAGATAGGTAACCTCCATGCTTCCGACCACAAGACTACGCCATCAATAGCGTTCTGTATTTTGACCTTATCCTCCTCATTACAAACAGGATTATATAATTTGAAATCATCTGCAAATGCGCAACAGCTAATCCCGTATGAAGCTATAAGTTTAGGTAGTTCATACGAATAGATATTAAAAAGGATTGGTGAAAGGACCCCTCCCTGTGGAACTCCGCTACCTATTCTTCGAGGAGACGAGAAAGCCCTGTCCACACGTACCATGAATGATCTGTTAGCAAGGAAAGCTCGGATCCACGAGACAATTCGTGGATGAATTCCAATCACACTAAGTTTCCTGATCAACTTTTCATGTGGTACTTTGTCAAAAGCCTTGGAAAAATCTAGGTATATAACGTCCACACCAGTATCGTTGTCAAGGCAAGATGTCCAGTCATTCAATGCATGCAACATTGCTGTAATAGTGGATTTACCCTTTTGAAAACCATGCTGAGCTGCAGAAATTATTTGATGTTCCTCCAAATGTTTGACTACTTTTTTCTTGATGATTTTCTCAAAAAGCCTAGCAAAAATTGAAGTGATACTGACTGGCCGATAGTTAGCTGGCGAGTCGTATGGTGGCTTTTTTGGAATAGGTGTCACAAAAGAGAGTCGCCACCTATCTGGTACTTCGGCATTCATGAAGCTTAGATTGAAAATATACTCCAGTGGTCCAGCGATGGCAGGGGCTACGGCCTTAATGAACCTGAGTGGAACTCCGTCAGGTGTAATGGCGGCTGAATTTGGCCACTTGGCTATCAACTTCAAAATCTCATCTCTATAAAACCAGGCTGAGTCCTTCATGGTTGGAAAACACTGGACTCCTTGTTCACTTATATCATTAGAGATATTCTGGAAAGACGACTCAAACACATCAGCAAGTAACTCAGCTCTTTCCTTATCCGTGCGAACGATGGTTCCATCATACCGCTTGAGAGTTCCTAGGCTTGGTTTTCGGTTGAGCCTTGAGCTAAGTAGTCTATAAAACTGAGCCTTGTTTTTGGAATTGATTACTTTCTTCTCAACAGAACTATTGAACTTTTTCAGCTTTTTTTGAAACACGGTGCTTAATTTCCTGTAAAGGTTCCAGTCGCAAGACTTTCCACCATTCATCGCCTGAGTCCAAGCATCCGACTTTTTTTGAAACAGTGCACGAAGATATTTGGGTAGGATGCTCTTATGTATTGGAACTAAATCCAAAGGAACGAAAAGTTCAATCGAATGGTGTAAAATAGTGAGAAACAATTCGTATTTTTCATTTACTGTACCCACTGAATTGAGAGATCCATACCAATCAACATTTACCAAGTAGCTGAGAATCTTACACCAGTCCGCCCTCTTATAGTTGTATTTCAAAACCATGTCTCCATTCGAAGTGCTGCTCAGGTTGACTTCAAAGCTTACGCACCCGTGGTCGCTGGAACCTATCGGTGACTGTACCCTAACGTTTTTTATGAGATTATCATCAGTTGTCAGAAGGAGATCCAAAACATTTTCACCCAGGGTTTGTTCTTGCACCATTTGACGTAGACCAAGTTTCTTGCACAGGTCCATGAATATCCTAGAAGCTAAACTTGATCCAGTCTTCAACTTGTTTTCAGTCCACAAAATGTCAGGAAAATTGAAGTCCCCAGCTATGACACATGGATGATTACATGTCATTAAGTCAGTGATGGCCTTGAACATCTGTTCCGACATGGACGTAGAACAAGATGGGGTCCTATATACGGTGATGAGACGAAGTTCTTTTTGATCGCATAACACATCTGCACATACAAGCTCATAGCTATCAGCAACCGATTCCTTATATACTAGCTGAGGGCAATTCCTATCTTTAATCAAGAGTGCCACGCCTCCTCCTCTTTTATGGAGACGATCACATCTTAGAACAACAACATGCTCGCCCCATTCACCTAAAAGGGATTCACTATCAACAGCTGTATTAAGCCACGTCTCAGTAAGAGCGATGATGCTAAAGTCCGAATGACTCATCAAGAAGATCAAATCATCGACATTTTTAGGAAGAGACCTAATATTGCTCAGCAAACATCTCAGAGGAAGGGCTGAAGTCCGGGGAGGATTTACAGGTTTAACTCATTACCGGAAGGATTTGGAGAGACATGCATTGTTTGAGGACTAATTGTGTTCTGAGCATTACCATTTTGGCTTGCGGTCATGATTCTATTAGAACTCATATTAGATTTCTGCACGCTGGAGCGTGCTTCCCTTCCTGCGCGTATCCGCTCTCGCTCCTCCTTAGGGAGGGAGGGTCTTATGAAAATGCCCTTCTTGAGAGGGAAGTACTTGAGCTGAGAAGCACGCCTCAACATGGTCCTAGCAAAAAAAGAGGATGGAAGTAAAATTTTCAAGAGTCGGTTATGGGTGGGACTCGGTCTTCCCATCCGGTAGACAGATAAAGGATGACAATCAATAGATAAATAATCCATTATCTGACGCACACATGTGAAATCATGCGAAATCCTATTAGAACTTTGAGGGTCTTTGCTTTCAGGCACCCCCACAAAGACGAGAGACCTAGACCTTTCAATATCTTCATATGACCTAGAGACATTCACAGGCTCAGCACGAGGAGGAGAAGAGGCATTCAGACCTATGGATTTTTTAAGATTTTCATTCTCAACACGAAGGGATGAAATTTCACATAACAAATCTTCCGTCTGTTTTGTTAACTCACGATTCTTGTCAATCATGATTTCAAGATGCTTCCTTCCTTCAAGTAGATAAGCCAATATAGTCCTGATATGAAGTGGAAGACTTTCATCCTTGATCATTTGATCCGCGGCTCTGTCGAACTCGCCCTGCGTCGGAGACTGGTCAAAATCGATCCTCCTTCTTTTCTGCCGATCCTGAATAGCTACAGGGAAGGACGGGGTTTCACTAGACATTGTCGGCTATGGTTAGCTACACTATTAACCTAAGAAGGTGGCTGCTTGCACAAAAAAAAATCAGCTCCTCAGCCACCAGGAACTACACAGCAACGGCTTGTGCGAGATCACCGTATTGACGCGTACACACGACCGCCTCAGAGGTGGTCGATCAATGGAACAAGTTAAAAAAATCGGAAAAGTAGACCTGCGAAGGTGGCAGTCTCTCTTCAAGTTGGTCGCACTCTGCCACAGTAGTGCTCGGCTAGGCTGCAGTCCTTGGAAGAATTAATTGGAGCAGGCAGAGGTAGGAATACGGAGGTAAAATCGCAAAAATAAATAGTTAAAAAAATAAAATAAAATAATTAATAATAATAAAATAATTAATAATAAAATAAAATAATTAAAATAAAAATAGTTTTCTTAGTAGTTGAAATTAAATGTGATGAACAACTACCGAGAAAACGTAGATTCGCCACTGCAACGACGATTCCATCGTGAGCGGCGCGGTCGCGCAGTGTGCTTTTCGAGACCGCAGGCAGGTCACCGCCATCGATGCACACTTTACATTTAGAGGGTGTCAAGCTCAACAGAGCAGGGCTTTTTGCATACGTTTGGTGCCCTAGCCTTATCCGGATAATTTGTTATTTATGTAGTCTTGGTATCTATGAAGAAAAAGTTGATCGATCTGGCCATTTTTTTGAGAACTTCTGTCATATTCTGCTTTCGTGGTGCCCCATTGCTGTAGAGGAGGGTGTCACCAAACATTCTACTGTAAACTGCTATTCCACTCGCTTTGAGACTGGATGTATGAGCTGTAGGGGTAATAATGCCTGGGGGATCCTGTATCATCAGGAGGAAACAATACCGCGAGGCGTTTTTCGAATTTATTTCATCCAACATTGAGAACACAGTTTTCTCTTTTTTTCTATCATTTTATTTTCTTTCTCTGTTGCCTTTGCCTTTAGACCAGAAAAGTACTTTGGAGTAGCTGTCTGTGTATTTTCTCCTAGCCTCATTTGAATTTTTTCAGTTCAGTGTAGTGTTTTATGAAATTTTTGTTGCAGCTGAAGTCGCTGTTCATGAAATAGTCTGCGATGATGAATCGCTGGAAAGGAGTTGTCATTCCGGTTTATCCACCCACATGGAGGAACGGTTTTATCCATATTATGCTCGCTTATATCGATTTGGGACCAGTGTAGAATACTCATTTATGAAGATTGAGATCTATAGTATATATGCATTGAGGTGCTTTTTCGCATTAAGGTTATTGTGTACACACTCATACTCGTACTGTGATGTTTATTATACCAGTTATTCTTTACCACTGTGATACCAATAGTACTTTCATTATCTCATCCTGGTATAGCCGCATAATTTATGTATTCATTAGAGATTTCTTGCCTGGAAGCAATCTTATAGTAGGTCCGTATAGATAATAAAGCATTTCTGTACAGTTCGTAGGTACAGCTGGAAAAGCTCCACAAAACGCTTGGGTTGCCTTTCAAAGGCCGTAATATGCAGTTTGATGTGAAAATTTGTGCCGCAAGAAAATTAGCTTATAGCCTGTTAGCTCAAGGAGTGCCCATGGGGGGACTTTGTCTGCAATTACGACCGCAGTCGTATCGGCCGGCAGATCGGCTAGTTCGATCGGACACAGTAGTGAATTCTCTAAATTGAAGGGGTCATAGCACTGGTGTGAAAGATAGGTCGAACCAGCTTGACCGATACCACTACGGGCATAATTGCAGACAAAGTCCTCCCATGGGCACTCCCTGAGCTAACAGACCATACATGCATATAGTGCGTTCCACAAGGCACATTCGCTGAAAAAAGGAAACTATCTGAGCAGAGTAATTCTGTTTACCATTTATAGAGAACATACATATTATGGGAAGTTGCTGTATTCCATGGGTGGTTGTACGTCATCACTAATAGTAGTTTCCAAAGCCAGTGTGTCGTGTAGACAATAGTGTTTATTTATTCGTATGTACAAATTAGGATGCGATTGAAGGAAACACTTTCTTCGCATATCCATGGAAGAGGCGGATTATCGCCTATATCGGCTGGCACAGCATATTTCGACTATTCCAACTATTCTCGTAGCCACCCTCACGTTTTATATTATTTTAAAGTACTCTCCATCTTTGGTAAAAGATTATAGCTATCGACTTTTGAACAGTGTTATATGGTGAGGTATATTCTCTAGAGAAATACGAGCATCATTGAGTGGGGTAAACCTTGGCGGTAATCGCATTTACTAGGGGTGAACTCGATAGCGAATACCACACCAGGGTCAATTGCAATGAAGTTGAGCTAATTTTGGCATCTTCCAAAGTCTCAGGCATGTTAAACATTCTGAGTGTATGGCGGTGAAGATATCGTAAAGCTACGGTAGACGTCGATAAGCCTTGAGAACCACGTCGCGCGACCGCGCAGCGCGTGCTGAAAATCGATATCACCAGCAGCCGTGACGCTATTTGGAAGCGTTATTCGTCCTGATTTGAAGGATTTCAACTGTTATTGCGTTTCAACGTGTAATTGAAGCCACCATTCTACCCCTCGTGCGTGCCTGTAATACCTTTCTCCCTTGTAGGTGTTTCGGTCAGCAATTTAGACTCGAATTTGGAGTTTACGTCAAAGTCAGGAACAACAACATCTAAAAGAACATCTGCAACAAGCAAACACGGAAAGCACGAGGTAGAAGGGGAAATGCACAGAACACAAAAAGACGGTCTAAAGTCACTAAATCGGACGAAAAATGTCCGTAAATCGCATTACGGCAGCGAACGATATCAATTTCCGGCAAGCGCAGCGCGGTCGTTGCGTGGCGTGCTCGAGGCCGCAGAAGACGAGCCTTCGTCGGCACCTACTTGTATATCTACAGCATTTTCAGGTGTGTCCTCTCCGAGCTGAGCTACACAGCGTTCTTTACTCCAGTTTTCCTGTTCCCTATTATCGGTGGCTTTTCAGTAGGGATCGGAACCTTATTAGGAGTTCCCACTCGTTTCCAATTTTTTAGTGGAACTGTGTTCCTTGACGGTGAGCCATTTTCAATTGATGTCGTGTAAAGTGGAGGGAAACCAGAAGTTTTGAGAATTATTCAGGGGCGATGATCTCTATTGTGCAGCTGTTCCACTTCCGCTGGAAATGTGTCGCTGACACGTTATCCAGCACCAAGAACTGGGGAGGTGCTGTATTTCTGTGCCTATATATCGTTAACATTTTTTCAATGCCTTGCCTGGCCTATATTGCCGTGCCGGATCAACAGAGTACAAAGAAGAGAATAGAAGATGTATGACCACTGTATCGCTCTCTTGTCGCGACATTATTACTGTACACAAGTGCTCCGACTCGCCTCCGGCGAGTCTCGCACTTGCCCGCTTCGCGGGACTTCGGTACTAACGTACCAATATTTTTCAATAAAGCAGATGAACCGACAGTTGCGAGGCTCGCCTAAGGCGAGTCGGAGCACTTGTAGGAATGTAATCAAATTGTGTGTTGGTAATCGCTTCCGTATAGGAACTTCAACTTCGCACTTACCCCTTACGAAAACACTCAATTGACTTCAGCCAGAACCCTGAGAGTTTAACCACTGATAGCAACTTGTATTCCAATAAGTTAATGAATAAACAATAGATAAACATCCGCTTTCTTGTGGTAGACTGTTCATAGACATTCGCACATGAAACCTATAGCGTTTGGGTCAGAATTGTGCCCCGCAGTGCAAAAAATCATTGTGATCTACGTGAAGCGCGGCGAAGTGATGGGGATAGGGGGCCAAAAATCGATAAAACCGACTTCTGGAAAAACGGCAAAAGACCCTGACGTTGCACTGCGGGGCACAATTCTGAGTCGAACGGTATAGGTTTCATGTGTGTTTGTCGGTTGGATCGTGAGATATAAGCGATAACCAACAAACACACAAATGATGAGTTTTACTCTATAGTGATGGAGATAGGGGGCAAAAATCGATAAAACTAATTTCTGGAAAAACGGCAAAAGACCCTGACGTTGCACTGCGGGGCACAATTCTGAGTCGAACGATATAGGTTTCATGTGTGTTTGTCGGTTGGATCGTGAGATATAAGCGATAACCAACAAACACACAAACAGATGAGTTTAA
>JARK01000093.1:51177-76854 GCA_000688135.1 Ancylostoma ceylanicum | reverse complement strand
CCCCCCCCCCGTCCGCGTCCTTTTGTCTTCATCGTCACTACCAGTAAGAGAATTAACAGTGTCTTGAAGGTATGTGACTTATAACGGTCAGCAGCTTTGAAATTTGTGAGATTCTCAGGAATCTAACAAGATTTGAGGAAGCATTCGGGAAGCATTCGTCTCATCTCCCAAATTCAGGGAATAACCATCTTTCTTGGACATTTTTCCTACGGTGGAGCAAAGTGTCCAAGGATGGGATAAGCTATCTCACCTCAATCACTCCATAAAGGAAGCAGTTCACGCCTTGAATGCATGCATACGCTATCCACCCTCGCGAAGCTGTTGACATCATTGAAGTGATGATGATAAGCAGCTGGCCACTAAAGAAGATCGTCTTCCGTCCCAGGTGATCACCCATATGACCACCGATGATCGACCCGATGAGCTGCAAGGGAAATTCTGAACACTGCTGGATTTCTTCCGCAATAGTCTGCTGGACTCACAGATCCGCCTGCTTGAATGATCTCGATCCATTTCACTTTGTCCGCATCATCGCAGATCAGTTTGAAGTCAGCAACCAGAGAGACGAATTCGACTGAGTCTTTCTGAAATGGAGATGTACTGCTTTCATTAGTAGAAGTCTAGTGTATGGCAGACCTCCGCAGTGTACGATTTGCAGTTCTTCTTTATGAAGGCGCAGCTATCGTCGTTTGTGGGTGCTTGCACTGAAGTAATCACGGGAAAACTTGAAAATAATCATGGAACCACCTAACAAGCTGTGATTGCATCCGAAAGCTGCTCAATCCACAAACTTATCGACAGAAGAAAAACTTTTCTTTCGCCTTTCCTTGTACGCAAGTTGTCGACCAAAAACTTGCCAAGAACTTGCTGAGCCAAAAGTTGGCTCCTTTACAAGTGTTCAATAAGCTTTGGGCCCATAACTTGTCGACGAAGAGAATAGGCGGAAACAAGTTGTCAACAAGTTTCGAGCCGAACAGATTTCAGATGCAATCAGACTACTTTTTCTAGTGTACGATCAAAGTGTGAATTTTAGCTAAGAAAAGTGAAATGTGATAGTACAAATGTCTCTTCGGACGTGGTAGAAGAAAAAATCGCAGTTGAATGGCTTGTTTAATGTTTTTAGTTGGTGTTTCTGGAAAATTTTGGGAAGGGTTTCACGATAGATCACGGAACAAGTTCTGTGCTTCGCGCTCATCTTGACTGGTGGAGCTAACTTGGAATACAGTACGCTATCGATGCTATTTTTCGTCACTCATTACTGAGACGAATCGCTTGAGCAGTACATATATATATCAATATTCTCCTGGATCCTCAAAAAAATCCTCGAAGAAAAACGAGTATTTAAAAAATGTCCCGGGAATGTGCATGAATCTTGCCAATGAACTAATATCCTGTATGATTCTATGAAAATAAGCGAAAGAGCCTCATTATATGACTTTGGATTTTACAGCCACCTCAACACTTACCTGTGTAGAAGGAACCATTCCTCAGCGTGCAGTTCCAATCAGGTTCCAGTGAGCCGAGCACATCCATGAAGGTACTGTTTCCTGCAATAATCGGGAATGTCTTAGTGAAAACGTGAATCTTTCGATCGTTTAAAGATGTTATGCTTTTTATTCGAGTTGTTCAGAATAATTTTTCCTTTATTTCCATCTTTTCTTTCAATTTGAATAAACTAAACATCTCCCTTTTTTGAAGGAATTTCTTTCGAGTGGCAGATTTGTCGGATTTGTTGGAGTGTTTTTGGTTTCAAAATTTGAAGATGCAAAATTAGTGTGATATTCTCATGAAACTCATTCCTCTGTTTTTTAGGACTACGCGAGCTTCATTTTCAAAAATTTTCCAATGTGAGCATATGAAGAAGTGAAGGCTTTCCCATGAGCGATACCACATTAAAGAATCAACTTTTTTCCTGTACAGGTGATGAGTTTCGAAACGAAAAACAAATTGGGTCATAAAAAACAAATTGGGTCTAAATTGGGCGTGAAACGAAAAGCGTAAAACGTGAAACGGAAAATCCCCTACAACGCTAGCTCCTTGCGCTTCTATTCGCGACTCCACATTTTGAGACATGTGAAATGAAAGGCAGACGTTTCAAGAGTACTGAGTATTGTTGACCGCCTAACCAACAACCCATTTAAAGGCTTTAACCGACCATCTACGAAAAAATGAGGTTCAATGTCCACCGTCCAGTCACAATTCAAACGTTCGTCGCTAAGAAGCCAGTAGAGTTCAGGTGGTGGAGGAACAAAAAGGGAAACTGTGGATGGCCAAAATTTCATGGACAACCACAACGAATATGTCGCTGACTGAAATTAGAATCCGATGAACAAACTTATGTGACCTCAAAAAATATGGTGCGAGTGTTTCAAAAATTTTCTAGTGGGAGCCAGCTTGCTCAAAGTTCTTCGAAGTTCTTTACTAAATGTTAGGATAAATAATGACAATTATTCTATTGGTAGAAAAGAATTATTCATAGTCAGGAGGCGTTGCTGGAGCGGTGGAACATTTCGTGGCCAGTTTCAGCACAAGAGGCGACTTTCTGCATTGGTGCCGCAGCTATTCTGCAAGGATAGGGTGCACCTCTTCTACGTTGATCTTCCGGGCCAAATTCCGGAAAACATAAAACGGAAGATCAAAAATGGCCATAAAATGGAAAGCGTAAAACTAAAAACGGAAAGTTCCGCACACCTCTGGTCGGAACCTCGGTAAGCGTAGGGATATCGAATGCTCAAAATTCCACGGACACGGAAATTGCGTTCATTTGAAATACGTACCCAAATACGGTATACAATACTGCTCCTAATCTTTGCGAAAAGACGCGCCCGACGCGCTTTTGCGTCGCAAAGCGTCG
The DNA here is from genome assembly GCA_000688135.1 of Ancylostoma ceylanicum. NCBI lineage: Eukaryota > Metazoa > Nematoda > Chromadorea > Rhabditida > Ancylostomatidae > Ancylostoma > Ancylostoma ceylanicum. The sequence goes on along the minus strand of JARK01000093.1, from coordinate 74,000 downwards.
CACACGTATAACTCACTACAGAATGGAGCTTTTGCGATTCTGAAGACAGACTCCTGCTCAGCGCGTTGCGGCGGAGCTATTCATACCCCGCATCACCGTATTTGGTTCTCGAGAAAATTTCAGCTATCTTAAAGAGTTGCTGGGATACTCAGAAAACTGCAGCTCTTCCGTTTCCTGAATGTCTCAATACAGCAACTCCTTAAGATAGCTGGAAACGTTCCGAGAATCAGCTCCGGTGATGCGGGGTATGAATAGCTTCGCCACAACGCGTTGAATAAGAATCTGTCTTCAGAATCGAAAAATCTCCATTCCGAAGCGAGTTATGCGCGTGCGACCCATTGCGACGCCAAAACGCGTCGGGAGCGTCGTTTTTGCAAAGATTAAGAGCAGTATGGTAGTTACAATTATCATACCATTCAGTTATATGCCGGTTTTTAGAAGTTATATTGCTGTGGTCTTGGCAAGAAAGAGATGAAAAGAGATCTAAGACGTGGCGTGGAAATATGTAGCTGTGGCTGGAGACACAAGATGTGAAGCAATGAACAACAGCAACGAGTAATACTCACCTGCCCATTCTATCGATGCGTAGAGAATAACGATCACAGCAAAAATTTGGTATGGCCCAAACGGGTTGATTTTCTAAACTTTACAAATGAAAATCATGAAAGTTTGGAAGAAGATTCGATGTAAGAAAGTCACATGCCTGAAGAATCTCTTCGAAGTGTGTATAAAACACCACCTCTTTCTTCTGTTTCTTCTTTTTTATTCCATAGATGGTTCTGCTGAAGTAGGAACCTGTCTAGTTTTCTCTGATGAGTTACATTGAAACAGCATAATCGGAAAGGGAAGGTTTTTCTATCCAAAGAAGGTTAATACACTGGTTAAGCTGCTGGCGTTCAGATTGTAAATCAGCGCACCTGTCATTATCGCCACACTCGGACATGCTCAATTAGGCAACTGACGGAAAACGTTATCGCTCCATACTACTTGTAGCAGAAGCTACTGGACCGAAAAAACGCGAAAACTTGATAGGACCTGTTCGTAACAAGCCTATCCCTCCCTTCAGATGTTTATTGTATCATGAATTTAGGTTTAATTATGAGTCAGCAGATGATCCCCATGAAGACAAGATAAACAAGAGTCCTTCCCCGGGTTAAGGATCGAAGAATAGCACAAAGACTGCAGAGGAATACAAAAAAGACCGTAAACTAACTTTTTTGCAGGTGGTTGCGGTGTGTTCATAGTGGCACCTCAGTCTAGGTGTGTTCTTATCTCTCATTGATTCCCTCATAAAGATAATGGGCCCAATTAAAGCGGAAATTGGTGACGCTTCAAGGAACATGGAGCTACCACGCACTTTTCGAAAACACCTTTATGTCGTCTTCTCTCAATTTTTTTTGATCCCACAGAAAACTAACTGGGGGTGGCGCGCTAATCTTTGTAGAGGTACCGAGTTTTGCAAATAAACGACTGTCGTGCAGGTCCGCACAATAGTCTTTTTCTTCTAGTCAAAATGATTCTTGGCTTGAATATTTTTGCAAAAAAATTTGTTGAAGTCTCCATGTCAAATCTGTAATGTGAAAAGAGCTACTAGGTTCATAAGATTTGTGCAGTTTCGGCGTCACCACTACTTGGTCACTACTTTAATTATTGCAGTGACATTGTTTGAAGAAATGAATAAACGCTTCTATGCCTCTATGCTCTGCACCTGAATATGAACGCAGGACGAGATGGTTACTGACAAACATGACTTAGTAGGCGTTGTTCAGATTCAGCGGAACTTATAATTATTAGGTTGGTACGATAGTCTTGCACCAAACTTCACACGATTTTCAAACAATGTCAACTTTACTACAAACAGATATATATCAATCAACAACATAATCACCATCATGATCAAGGACATATGTCCAACGCTTCACTAGACTTTCAATTCCAGAAGTCCAGAACTGCGGCAGGTGCGAGTTGAAGAAGCTTGAAATCTCGTTTTCCAATTGCGTCTGATTATCGAATTTCTTCTCTCGTAGATACACTTTCATGGCTCGAAACAAGTGATAGTCCGATGGAACCAGGTCTGCAGAATACGGAGGGTGTGACAGGACCTCCAATCCAAGTTCGGCAATTCTCTGGCGAGTGAGCCTTACCACGTGGGGTCGGCGTTGTCATGAAGTAGAACAACATGGTCAATTTTTCTACGCTTCAAGCGAATTGCGTCTGCCAGTTTCTGTTGTTGATAAGAATAGACCTCAGCGGACACGGTGTGCTCTTCTGGAGATGGTTCTCGAAATGAGACCCAACTTTTCTGCCGTGTGTGATTAACGCACAGCACCCAACTCTCATATCCAGTAATGATTTGTGGAGAAAGTCCCTTCTTTGTGGCCGCAGAAGCAAAGACTCACACACTCACTCTTGCGGCCAATTGCGAGGTACTCAACTCGTGGGGGACCCAAATCGACATTAGATTACTGTAACCCAGCGCTTGGAGATGCCTGATGATTGTTGTACGGCCGCAGCAAAGAATCATCGACAGTTCACGTGTAGATGCACTGGGCTTCTCCTTGAGAGCATCGCGCAAAGCCTCATCATTGCAGTTAGTTGGGTGACCAGACGGGGTCGATTTTCAAGCGAAATAGCTCCGGACCTGAAAGGTTGAAACAAACAATTGACAGCCCAGCGAAATATTACATCTCCACCGAATGCAGCACAGATATGAGCGGTGGCTGCTGCGTTGTGGCCCTGCAGAAATTCATAGTACACGATGGTACGAATTTGGATTTTGTTCATCGAAGTCATGTCGCATGCGAGTGAAACGCAAGCGCTTACGATCTCTCTAGTGGAAGCTTCCAGAACATTCTACCATATTTTATTGCCAAAATAATATTTGCTTCAATGCCTATAAAATTCTGGATCAAAAAAGTAAATTTTGATGCAACACTCTCGGACCAACCTAATAGTAGATACAACTCAGTGCTACGCTACAGAAATGACGTGAATAGGTGTCAGGAAGAGGGTAAATACACAAGCAGTGGCTCGATTCTTATGTCTTAGGATGAATGTGCGAAAGTGGAACAGAGATGAGAAGAATGGCGTCATTTCTGTGAGCTTCTTTACCGCTGTTACTTTATCATTACTATCACCATAACTAGTTTTCCTTATACTATTGTACCAACCTCTATACAGTCCTTGTAGGAAAGGCAGACGGATTGCGCATGCGGTTTCACGGCAATGCATCCGCAGAATCGCTGTGGGAACCAGTCGACCCTCCCACTTGTTCGATGCTCTCTCCGCATCCTCGGCTTAAAGGCAGCACCAGCCGAAATCCTCGACTTGGAGCTAAGGTGTGGGTGGTAAAATAAAGAGTGAGCACATCACAAATGTGAGAAGAACACAAAGAATGATGACCTACCTGCTGAAAAACACGAATCGCTGTCGCGGCCACGCCGGCCTTTCAACCGCCCGACGCGCCAGTTAACGCTACCGCCGTGGGTGGTCTGGCGCAGCGGGCGCGTGCAATGCGTACCATTCGCAGGGTTTCGTGGCGGGACGCACGCAAACTCCATGGCGGAGCACTCGCCCGCGCCCTGGACACATGGTAAAGAGTACCTTCATTTCTTGCATTTCTCGCTTCTTTCACGCAGTTTTATCCCTGCCTATGAGTTTACCGTCCCCGAAAACCCCTAAATTCGGGAAAATCTTCAAGGCAAGGATTTCCGCGGGTGCTGCCTCTAAGTCCCGCCACAATTCTGCAGTCATGGAGTCCGTCTGACTTTTCGAAAAACACTGTTTTTTTCCTACCGATGAACGCGCTCTGTTTATTGCATCACCCAGTCTCTCTCTACCCTGTACACCAGCGCAGTCCCACTAGTAAACATTCAAGTTTCGGTTGTCACACATTGTATTATTGCTATGCTTCATTTATTTTGTTTTACAATCGTTAGGTTTACTTTATGCATACTTCTCGAAGGAATTGTTTGAAACAGTGATAGGTTTTGTGATGTTTCAAGATATTGTACTTATCCGTACATCAGTCCACATCATTCATCGTATGTCCAGACCTTAGCTTGCTTTGTGAAGGGAGGACATTTTATGCTAGATGCATGCGTTCGACGCACTTGCATCTATATGATGAAGGATAGAGCCAGTTCACAGAGATGATCATGTGTTGTTTTTCATACATTATTGCATTGTTGTTTTTGAATGAAATAAATCTGATGTCTTGATTTCAGGTGGGACACAATTCAGTGCTGACAATACATTTAACTAAACAATATAAAACTCCGAGGAACAAGAAAAATGAAAACGGCAACTTAGTAAGGTTGAGTACATTGTTCAGCTGAGAACTGCGCGACCAATTCCATCCAATTAGCGGTCAGTTGTTTTTCGAAACCAGTCGCATTCACCACTTTCGGTGATGAAAATGTACAAATTTTGCGCCCAGTATAACCAATACCCAACCGATCCATTGCTCCTGGAAGGAGCTTGGGACTTCGAAGCAAAATTTTGGATTTGGTGGGAATTAGTACCGACACGTAGTGGCCCGAGTGACCACCTTGTGCAGCGCCCTGACATAAGTATGTTTAGTTAGCAGTTAACCGGTGATACGTTATCTCCTCATCTTATTGTTAGATTGCGAACGCGGTTGATTTTAAGAGGAGTTGGGATAAACAACGTAACCCAATAAACTTTAGCTTGGGAGTCTGTGGCAATGCTTAACCTCGCAACACACATCGGCTTGAATATCCCTATTTTCGAAAATCATTGTATCCTATCCAAAAGAAGGTGCTCATGCCAAGAATGTGATTGTACGGTAAGTTCTCATTCTGAAAAGATCGGTCAGAAACTTTTAAACGTTGTTGAACGTTTCAAAATTGAGTAAAGTTGTATAGTGCTTCAAGCAACACCTTATGCTAAGCAATACGCGAATCACAGCTCTAATTAGGCATATAAGTCCTTTAAAATTTGTTATCTTATACAAAAAGGAAGACTTTGGTCCAGACAGTCAACATTTGAGACCAGTATACTTTACCTCCTTTACTCTGGATGGAGCATGCAAAGATCAAACTCTGAGATTTCTATCAAGAACATGTGTGGAGCTACAGGACCAGATTTTGCTTTCATCGGTTTCTGGAGGCCGAAAAATTTCTTCAGAATGGGGTTGTCCCGAACAAGAGGTTGTCTTTCCAAAATTTTGCCGACTCGGCCAAAAGCGAGCATCAGAGCGAGATCATTTACAATCCGGGCGGGTAGCGCCTATCTTTGGATCACAAAAATTTTACCACAACCCTCACACAGAGTCAATTCAAACGCCGTGTGTGGCACATTTTGCTGAAATATGGAATTTCTTACTTTTTTGAAGCCATGGTATAGAAATGTTTTTGCATTTACCATTTCGCTGCTACGTGTACTGTTTTTTTGCTAGTTTTCATTGTACTTTTATAATGTTTGCCATCTGCAAACGTAATAAACTTATACTTATACTTATACTCATCAAAGACTGGTACATTCGTTCCAGAAAAGGAGATTTTAGCCTCGCAAAAAAAGTGTGGTCTAGACAGGCCATCTAGGCTCAACTTGAAGGAGCCGTTCAGTGTGGTCGAGCCAGGTTCCATTCTGTCTAGTAGTGCCGTTGCCAATGTCTACACCCGACTTGCCTGCACCCAATGTCTACACATAACGAACTTCAAAATTATCACTGATGGAAGAAAGGGATTTGTTTGGAAGCGTAGTTCCAAGACAATAATACCTGATCAATTGTCCAGGAAGGGTGGAATCAAAGCTCAGGTAACGTAGCTGAGTGGTTCGCCCTCAACTCCGTACAGCCCCCCTCAAGCGAATCGCCAACTTTGTTCTTTTTTGAATAGATGTGACTGTAAGAGCCACGTAGTACAAGACAAAGTTGCATTGAGATCACCTTTTCTATATCACTGGAGAACTCTACTCGGATAAGCTTGTGAATGTGAGGAGAGTCACCTTAGGGGCGACTTAATGTCAGCTTCAAGCTTTATTATGTGTGGATAATTGCAAAACTACCCTCCTCCAAGTGGAACTTAGGCACACAGCGAAACCGAAATGGGCTTCTTCTTAGGTATCTGGGTAAACGAAATGAAATTCAATGCACCTCGAGGTTGTGACGTTACCTTGACGTAATAAAGCGTCAGTTAATAATGCTAATGGCTGTCCCTTCCATTAAGGCGGAAATTTCCGTGACGGCCTCGCTTTTTCTTTTCGTGCCATACGTGTTGTTCATAGCGCAGATGACGCGTGTTGGAATGGCCGAAATTCGCGCATATCGCATTTCAAAGGAGATGCCGTGCACACCGGCTTCACGTGTTGATAAACATCGGCGCACGACTTGGTCTCCTCTTTAAAACTCACATTCTCATATGAAAATGCGAAGCTGTTTTTCTAGTGACGGTAGTTTATAGCCCCGCCTTGACACGACCTCATCGAGAGCTGGGCATGGGAAGGGCTTTTTTGGTCTTGACGGAATCACGAATATCATTGCAATAAGGAGCCTCTTCGCGACTTTCAGTTGGACAGTGCTGTTAATGCATAATCACGAGATCTGAGTAGTGTATTGGTTGAGCGTGAGCCATTTTCTTCCAGAGTGCGACGAATCAAATATTTGAGGCTGCTGATGAAAAAGGTGGTGTTCGCGGGTACTCTTCTGAGGAGCCGCGCGGAGATGAGCAGAGTGGCCTATCATAGCCAACTTTGTTGAGCTGACGAAATCCTAGCACCCTAAAGCGTGGTCGAAAAGTATGGGCGTCCAGAAAAATAAAACTTTCCTACTGTGAGAAACAATTACTTTAAGTTTGTCATTGCTTTTGGTACACACATACATGACTAATCAGTTTTGCAAAAGATCCCCTGAGTGGTCTTTCTTGGTCTTGATGGAAACCTCCATCTTTGTTTTTACAAAACCACTTATGCGCCTCAGGTAGTCCTCATTAAATTTCAACCAACTTGCCTGAGTTCGCGTGCTAAAAATCCTGAGTATATGCTATTTTAATTCTTCATATTCTTCCTCAAAAATACACTGATAGAGAAATCCATTGGATTCAAATGTGCACAGCAGGAGTGTCACTAACTCTTGTTGGAGAAACCGTGGAACGTCGACTCTGAACATGCTGTGCTTCGCTCCTGTGGGGTCGAGCGTAGCCGTGTTCAAGAGTCATGTTGGGATCTTTATGTTCTCGCGAGATGTGCACTTTTCTAAGAATCTCATTTTAATAGAAATCGATGTCGATTTCACCATTTTATTCCGTGAATAGCAAGGGTATCTTCACAATCGTGAGCAATCCTCTCCAAACCATCACAAAACGGTGCACTAGATGACCCGGAAAATTTTTATGCATTTATCAGCGTTGACGCATTCACTAGCTATTCCACCCTAACCATTCAACAACTACGCAGTCTCAACTCTTACATAGCTATGACCTAAATAGACCAACTCGTGAGTGCAGCAATTTTAGACACTCTGATCCTCTTCTCTAGAATCTTAGAAGTTTTCCCTGTGTCCTTTGAACGGGGCAACCCATGGTTCTTTCCACTAGGGGCTTCTACGTCAATGCATGATTCGGTGATTTTTGAACAAGTTCCTGAAGGGATATCGACTTTCATTGTATAGCTGCAATGAGCTCTCTAACACTGTAGTTTGATTCTAGAGCGCTTTTCATCGAAGTTATGTTTTGCAAAGGAGTGCAGCACAGAACTCATCACATTCGTATCGCGCACAATCCAGAAGCGATATATAGAAAAAGACTCGATTGTCAAAATACCTCTGAGTGTACTTTGGCGGGAGGACCAAACCACAGTACCGCACGAGCCAACCAAGGAAGAACATCATTCGAATATTAAATTTGGCGAAAACAAAATATGAATACTGATATATTCTGACCAGACTGTGGACCATCAGGCGAGGATAACCGTGGCAAGTTTCAGCCGTAGCATTGGCAGATAACTGGTGATGTCCGTAGACCAGCTCCAACAAGTGAATGTTGTTTAAAGGATAAGAAGCAATGTTTTGGCTGCGATTGTATGCGCATCTTTCTTATACTTACTTACTTAGATACTTAGATGGCCCGTCTTCACTTGTCGTGCGGGCCCATCATCGCTTCCATTCGATTCTTTCTCTCGCCATTGTCATCCAGGAGCATCGTGGACGACGCCGTCGAGAATTTTGACTCGTTTCCAGCTGAGCGTTCAGCTGGTCCATCCGTGCAGCGAAAACATCTGCCCATCTCGTTGGTGGTCTCCCTCGAGGTCGTTNAGCAATGTTTTGGCTGCGATTGTATGCGCATCTTTCTTATACTTACTTACTTAGATACTTAGATGGCCCGTCTTCACTTGTCGTGCGGCCCCAGCATCGCTTCCATTCGATTCTTTCTCTCGCCATTGTCATCCAGGAGCATCGTGGACGACGCCGTCGAGAATTTTGACTCGTTTCCAGCTGAGCGTTCAGCTGGTCCATCCGTGCAGCGAAAACATCTGCCTATCTCGTTGGTGGTCTCCCTCGAGGTCGTTTTGTTTCTCTTGGGATCCATTCAAAAGTTCGTCTTGTCCATCTATCATCTTCCCTTCGCATTATATGACCGGCCTTTTTTATAAGGGCATGTTTATCCAAGATGAATGAAGATGCACCTTCTTACCTGAAAACAAGTAAAGATAATGTTGTGCCAAGCAGGCAGTCCTAATGGTCTCGTCCACAGCTCAGGCAAGTTTTGCATCTGAACAGCCAGGCTGACAAGACGTATCGCTCCACTTTTTCCTCGCACCATGATCCACGCGTTTATTACGTAGGAGTCATGTGGCCGGACTGACAGATTACGTTTTCAACTTAAACCAGCTCTACGGTAACTCCACCGGAACCATTGGTTCTCAAGCTTAGCTTTTCTAGCAACTGGCTTCTACCTCTAAGATTTAGCTTAGGCCTCCCAAATGGAGTTAGAAGCCATTCAAAAGTATTTGCTATATACGGGGCACCTCTTCTACCACGAGTACTCCCTAACTAAAGCTTGTTCACCTACTCTGCTATGAAAGTGTGCATATGGCAACACTTCATTGATATTAGGAGTGAACTGTGAAGTTGATTGACAAAAAATAAGTAAAATGCTGCGAAATCGATCGTCACTAGCAAAGAAACCATAAGAAATTTACATACTGGATGAACCGGCGGAAGAGAGCCGGTGAAAAGAAAGTGGACCTATGAAATAGGAAGTTCTCATCACTGGTCAAGGGGCATCGAGTGATGAAGGTGATTATGATCGGTCGGTCACGAACGCGCTCGATGATCATCATGGCCGACTACGCAGATGCTTTCTTAATGTTCACCATTGCCATGAGTAGTTGCGTCTAATTTTCCATCTATTTGGGTTGCAATCGATATTGGGCACTCTCGCGCTCTCTACTATATTCTTTGTTGTTATATTGCTATTTAAAGAAAGCATCAAATTTGTAGAGCAGTTCCCAGAATACAACCCCTCTTACCGTTGAGCCTTTACGGCTATGGGACCGCTCACTTCAATTTGCATTTATCTTCACGTCACAAGGCACCTTTCCAAGTTATTAGTACTAACCGAGAGCTCCTTCCTCGGAAAAAGTGAATTTCCTGATGTACTATGTGCAGTTGAAATTCCTGAGACAACCACTTGAAATCGCTGCAACTTCTTCATCTATCTCCATTTCCGCTGACATGTGGATCGAGCACCAGATTTGACACCAGAACGAGATAAATTTTATCAGTGCATACAGACAAACATTAACATGATATAGCGAAGAAATCGAAGAATCAGTACCAGTGAAAAGAAAGTGGACTTATGAAATCGGAAATTCTCAGCGTAGATCATCAGTTTGCACTTTATTCATGCGACGAGCATGCACTACCGCTAACTACTTGGATCCTGGAGATGCTTTACTTCTCCGGTTTCACAATAGAACTCTGTGGTCATCTTCTACTCTTCTACTGCATCATGTCAACTTCACAGAATCACTCGACAAGACTATGTTAATGACATGTTGCGAGAGCGTTAGACGTTAAAGTTGCACGGAAACTGAGCAAATTTTCACTACAGCTTAGAAGTTACCCAATAAACTGGTGATTTATCACAATACAGCTGACAATGCCCTATTAGCACTAGAGCACGAAACGAAGAGAACTATGACGCCTTGGCTAGACAGGAAACCTTCGAGGAATAAAAAGTCCATTGAGAATTATTAGAGAAACACCAGGAAGTTGAGATCATCGACAACTTGAACTTCAGCTTTGGCTTCGGACAAGGTGCGAGTCATGGGCGCTCGGAATAGATAGTTCTTTAGGGGTTTGCTTATCACATAAGCACAAAAATAAGCACCAAAGGGATAAAGACAAAAGTATACAATTATTAATGCAATACATCGTATGTTAATAAATATCAAGGAAATAGACACCAACACTGAAATTATGAGAGACCCGAGCGATAAAGGAGTGACAAGGGATGTGTTTATGTGCGTGTGGGTGGGTGGTTGAATAGTGGGGCAGCGCGACGGCAACGTAGGCACTCTCCAGCGTCTGGCGGAGATCCTGATGATTGTAGACGGCAAGAACGGGCAGCGAACAGTCGCTTACTTGTGGCAAACCGTTGACGCCCAGCGCTGCCCGTAGAGAACATGAAAAAGCCTGCAACGCATCTGTCAGCAACAGCATTTTCTCCGCCGTAGATGGATAATTCACAAGGGAATCACTTCTTCCTACAAGCACCTCATTTACTTTGACCGATTTGTTGTAAGTGGTGCGAGTTCAGCCATGACAAAGGAGGTGAAGACGTATGCTGTAATGTTTACTACGCCGCACATACATGAAGTTCTGCAACGTTGTACACGACAACAAAGCAAAACCTACTAGATTTTCAGAAAATATGGGTCATTGTCGTTAACAACTACTGTGCTCCCGCGCAAACTTTCAACGAGTTTACTACCTGGGTTAAGTAAGCTTGCCTCATTGAGGTCTGCAGCGCTAAGCTATCATCTCGATTCGTCGTAAACGCTATGAATTTCACTTGTTTTTCATCCATTTCTTTCGATGCTACCTTTTGCAATATTTCTTGGCGCTGCAGATTCACTTCTTCACTCAACTGCGCTTCATGGTAACTATGGTTGTTTAATTATTCTGAAAGCTAACTTCAGGCAAAATTTCAATTTGAAATTATCTTTCTTCTTCTGGAAGTTATTTTACACCCTAACTTCTCAGTAACGGCTTTGTAAACTGCTCCATATTTTCTAACGTTCAATTCTTTTGATAAGAACTGCAGAAGTTGTAGATTGCAGCAAATGGATGATTGCAACTTGTGCAGGATAGACGGGATTTAACAGTTGAAATCGATTCTTATCTCATACCTTGCGCACTAAACCGAACCTTCAGTTTAGAACTTAACTTGTGACTTCTAAAAAGAGCTTCGCAACTACTGGAGATTTCGGCTCTGTGAAAGCGTTGAGAACACTTCAAACCTCCTAGGCTGAAGTCATGAAGTTGGAATTTTCTGTGGGTGCCGCCCTGACTAATCTGTTATGTATAGACGAGTTTAAGCATGATGGAAACACGAATTGACACTATAAAGTGACGAATGTGCTTGAATGCGGCAATCGTGCCACCGTGCCACAGCGGTTGCGCCTGCTTTTTGCATCATTCACCGCTTCGAATGATCTGTTAATGTCCACCTCTCAGCGATGAACACATAGGTAAAGTGCGGACCTCTACCATTCCAGTTTCTCTGGATGCTTAGGATTACAGTTACCCAAGACAAGTATACAAATGTGTGAAGTAGGACGTCAGTCTACTTTGTTGAAATGTGAAAGAAAATGTAAGAATGCCATAACAGTACCTACCTTAGCGACACCCGCAAGCTTCAACCCGCATATCAGGATAGTTTTTGATGATAATTCTGAAAATGCTAGTGTTTGAGAATGATCAGTGAGACTGAAAGGGTATGCATTCCCAGAAACCCACTTATTATCGACATCCAAAAATAGTATGGAGAGATGAGTCGTCTCCGTAGGTACACAACACGGTGGAGGCACCTGAAATGACAAAATACTAAAGTCTTAGCCACTGAGGAAGAATTTGGTGTTCTAGGCCAGATACAGTACCTGTGGATTGAGTGAGTTGGTTAACGATTGCACGATGGCATGATTAGTCGCATTTAAATGTGCCGGCAAAGGGTGTGGGCACGAACCAACGCATTGGCCAGCTTCGTAGCTCTCTGCAGACGTTCAGAATCACATCCATTCACTCGTAGCACACTATAGGAAGAGAAGGAGCTTACTTGGTGCCAGAATCCACTCCTGCCAACCAATCTCCTCAAAATCCACGTAAAGCGCCTTCTTCTGGCAGATTCCGCTTTCAGTTGCGTTGTGGCGATGATGTTGTTTTCGTTGTTTCTTTCGGTCACGACGAGTAGGCGCGGCCCTTTTCCGTCGGACTCGCGATGGTTCTTTCATCACACTACAACATTTCATAATACTTTCCCTGAGAATGGGAGGAGAAAGAACCATGAAATATAGCAACATCGTGGAGCGAAGGACCGGGCTTGCTGGAAACATAACGCCAAGGTAAACAGCTTATCTTCAGAAGAGATTTCTTTTTAAACATCTGGGATGGTAGTAATCCTACTAGAACTATTAGTTGATGATGAGCGATAACTAGCAGCTGACTCCCAGTTCACGAAAACTCCGGGATTGGTAATGTGAGCTTCACTGACGTCATTATTGTTCTCTAAGTGTGGCGCTTAAATGCTAGGTCGAAACCTCGACCACCTTCGCAGGTGAATTCACAGTTCGAAATCGGTATACGTTGAAGTCTGCCAGTGTGAAACGACATAGATACCGGAGGCAAAAGTGTGTGCGGCGCGGGAGACAAACGATGACCTCACTGTTTCGCGAAAAAGTCCTTCAGAAGGCTTCATGCTCATGGTTCGAGTTCACTGTTGTAGCCAGTCGAATATGCACTGGGTCATTTTCGTTGAAGACACAATTCCAGGCGCATACAGGTGATTGATGTTCCACCGTCTCAATCACCACGAACCACCCCCGGAGATCATCGATGACCCCAATTTCCTGGTGGGTGAGTTTGACTGCTAAGCCTTACACCTTCTCATACTGAATCCCACATATTTTATGAGCATGAAAATGTATTTTTTAGCCTAACACATCGAAGTTAGGTTATGCGAAACGAGATTCTTAGGATATAGTGATCACATAAATCCCTTTTACGGTGGAATCTGTGGTGCAGAGCATGCCACCATATTTTGAGGACATCGAGTATTTGATGGTTGAAGATTTGGGACCTCTGATGGTTGGAAAATTTCGCTAAATTCTCATCTTTTGAGCATCACAGTTGTCAGTTAACTCGTAGCTTGTTCTTGGCTGCCATTCCGAGCTGATATAGTCAACTCAAAATGGTAGGCAAGGGGCGTGACCGCGCGCGGACCATTCTGGCTGTCTGCTGCACGGAGGCAGTAGACCTGCTGGGCAGAGACATGGGGGAAAACCGATACATCGTGATTTCCCGCTGCCTCGGGAGGTGTAGCAGACAACCCGAGTGGGCCGCGCGCGACCCCGCTCCTCGTCTACGACCGTTTTGAGTTCACTGTAGTTAAGCGCGACATTCGGCCGGTCGTTTCGTCATCTCATTGTTTCTAGAGGTTTGCTACCACCCTTGGTCGCGAGTTGGTGAAGAAGCCTGTCGCTTGTCATGATAAGAATTTGAGAAAAGGGAGAAATCACCTTGACAGAATGATTCAACAATGTATCGACAGTTGATTGAAAAGATTAACATAGATGTTAACACACCTATAGACAACCAACGGGAGACTTTGATGTCGCGTGAGCGGAAGTGTGGACATGGAATGCGGTTCTGACGAGTAGATTATGGTGTCAGGATGATCGATGAGTAACGTGACCTAAAAGATAACAATTACACTTCTTATTCTTTAATTCGGTAGGCTTTTTTTCAAAGCATATTTGGCAAAGTTGGGTACGTGAACATCATGGGTATTCTCAATGATGCACGCGGAACTAGTCTCGATTTCGTTTAAACTGCTTGGAGCGTTTACGATTAGCTCATTTTTTTCTTCCTACTGCGCCTAATGCTCAACCTTAGAAGTCGAGTAGGGCACTGCTTTACCAATTTTGAATGTTGAGAAATTTTTCGCTGGCAAATTGGCTTGGTGGACTCGGTTAAAGGCAATATCCACGAAGAATCTCGCCCCTCATATTTTGACTTATTCGGAAACTTTAGTACATCCCAAACAGTTCAGGCACAACAAGAGCTGCGGAAATGGCCTGCGTTCAGCTCAGTAACCAGTACTTCTGCGTGACGACCACCACTTTCGACGAGTTTACCACCCGTTAAACAGAGTGCGTTGCGTTCAGGGTCAAGCGTGGCCTTGGTAAAAAATGGACCCCGTGTCGACCCCCCTCGTAGACTGGGAAAATGCGACCCCCCCAGTATTTTCAACATTTTTTTCAAATTTCTAGTTATTATATATTATAAATATATAATAATATAATTATAAATTATTATATATTAGCAATTTTTAAAGTACGTAGAAAACTTATTGGATTAAATTAATTTTTAAAATCAATTTTTTAACTTTGATTTTCAAATTTTATCAATTAACCTCAACAGTAGTTGAGGTAGTAGGAATAAGTAGTCCAGTTGTCAAACATGTGTCTGTCGCACATTCTAGGAACTTTTCATAGGCAGTTGGAGTGACAGATAAGTCGTGCTCGTGCTCAAACAGGTCCAGGGTTCGATCCCCGCCCGAGCCTAATTTTTGCAAAATGCAAAAATATATGTGGGGGCTCAGACGTTAAATATCCATGTGTTCGAACAAAATCAAATAGTCACGATCAATTTTGAGCGGTAAAATCAGTGCGTGATTGGCTTTGTTTGACTCAGAGTTAGAATCGTACACATGTAAATGTATGGTTGTTTGTCACGAATTCAAAAAGGGTTGGCATGTAACCTGGGAAAATGGCTCAACTCGTTCTGATATCAGGAAGATTTGCGCTTTCTGGTCCACTACTTCCCTTTCTGAAAAACCTGATTTGTTCAGGTTAAATTAGGGTGTGAAATCGTTGGTAAAAAGATGGGAAGTTTGCCATTTTTACCAACGGTTTACCATCAGTTTACCAACGAAATACCACCCGAACCAGGTAAGCTAGAGAGCAGAAATTTTGCCTGGACGTAGAGCTTGACCTTCTCTTTAAGAATAATATTTACGTTTTTGTCAGCCTCAACAAATAAGCTAAGAAAAAAGCCTTTGAAAGATGATCTAATTTTTGGCAAGTTCGGGAGAGTGCTATTATTCTAAGGTGAATAACTCCATAGTTATTTTGTGCGATGGAACAGTTTTCATACTTTACAATAGAGGAAGATTTGCTCTTTCATATGCACTTGGTCTCTTTTTAGGTGACCTTCTGATTTTGGCAGTTATTGAGTGGCAATAAACCTGGAATTTAGCAAAACTTATGGTCATGTCACAGGTAGTCTTATCGCCTTAAAAATGGTGTCAGCAAATGAGAAGAAGTGGGATATTGCATACCGATAAGGTGTGACTCCGAAAAAGCGCCTGCACAGTGTTGGGACACTACGTTCTGTCCGAAGGTGGTAGGACACCATCTATGAAAATGCATTTTGAGCTGCACCATTATTGGGCCCAAGCATTGAATTTGCAGCCAAATAAAACGTCAATGCTTAAGGAAAAAATGCTCACTAAGGATTTTACTCTTGTTACGCTTCTTATTGAAAAGAGAGAACATGCTGGAGTGTTTGCAAAAGCACCGCTACCGCGAGGAATCGAACCAGGGTCTTGTTTGTGGAAAACAGACTACCACTGAACCGACGCTACTTAGGATGTTGGTGATTCAACACTAAGTATTACATTTATGTTAACAATAATAATGTCAATGTTATGGAAACTATAACTAACTACAGGAAAATTAAAAATTAAATTGTACTTCCCTACCTTGCTGCCGTCATACCACCCCGGGAGTGCAGGAGGAGGCGACCCCTCCGACACTCCACGAGGCGACCCCTCTTGATAAATTACCATTGTACGTTTGACCCTGGTTGCGTTGAACGACGTGGAATAAAGTGTTTCGTTGCAATCCTACATAGTTCCCAAATTCACTGGTTTTCCTTTCACTGCGATTCATTCTCGTGATTTTCCAAATACTTTTTGTTGTTTTCATGCACTACTGACTTTTCCACGCACATTCAAAGGTGTTCAAGCCTGCCTGCTCTGATAACTGGGCAAGGCAAACGCAGCAGAACCTGCTGAGCCACGCCCCCGGAAGTGGAAGGCAGACATTGGTGCATGATCAAGAATTGCCGCGTTCCTAGTTTTGAGAGCAGCAGATCCTGTGTTTCGGCTGCGTTAAGGGACAAGACTAGGGAGACTAGGCGAGCTCTGCGGGGCTTGTCTGGCCGGCTGAGGCCCGGATTGAACCGTGGCCCAGTGCAGCAATTGGCCAGACGAGATGCTCGGCTGCGGACGCGTGCGGATGCGGAAGTCCGCCTGCGCCCATTGAGCGCTGCAGCTGATGGTGCGCACGCGTTCGAGAACATTTTTGAGGAAGCTTGGGCAACCATGAGCTTACCCGAGTCTGCGTTAGGAACACCGCTGAATCTGAGACTCATCCAGTTTCAACTGCCATCCCTGATTTATCCAGTTCTTCGCCCCCCCCCCCCTCAAAAAAAAGATAGCAGCCTTTTAAACGGGAACGCAGCTCGTGGGGCGACAAAATAATCCTTGACTCCGCGGTGTGACTGCTGTAGAAACGTGTTCGGGCTGCGTTGGACGTTCCGGAATCACTCGGTACCCATTCCAGCAGGACGAACGCAGCTATATCTCCGTTCTTGCAGCTACCATGGCAGGTCTAACGCGGGATATGGCTGCGTTCCAGCTCTGACATTGCTGCCATCCTAGATTCATGTGCTGCCAGCAACGTGCTCCCCTATTTTAGCAGCAATCGGAGGGACGATGGCAGCAATGGAGGGGACGATGGCAGCAATGGGGGGAGAGGCCACGCGCAATTTGGAGTTAGAAACCGAAGTATTACTGCTGGAGAAACGCGTTCGTGCTGCCATTGGGCTGCTCTGTTATCTGAGTGGTTAATTTTAGGGCTAAATTTGTCAGAACTGAAATTTGCAGCCATTTCTCCTCCATTAGCGCATTCCATGAAGTTTTCATTTTCTAATGTTGGTTTCGTTAACCACCACACATTTTACAGTGGGTATTTCCTCTGATTAATTGCAAAAAAGGCTGTATGTGAGATAAATTCACGATAAATTGAGATAATTTCTATCCATTTCATTCATTTTTAATTCACGATAATGTGAGATAAATTGAGATAATTTCTGAATGCGCGAAAAACCATAAAGTCGAATAAAAGAGACGGCATCATCGATCATTTAATATCGGCCTTCATCCCCTGGCCTGAGCAACTCGATCACTCTTGTTGCCCATAGCTTAAATATGAGCTCTTGATAAGGACATTTCTGGCGTTTCTAGCCTTATGAAAACGTTAAGCAGCCCCGATACATCAAGTATATGCAGAAACGTTCGAGACGAAAATTTCCGTGGGTACTACATTTAAGCAGTGGCGGAGGCAGCAAGGGACAGGAGGTGGGAGTGAGGGGAAGGGGTGGAAAAAAGTTGGTTCTCCAACATTTTGAGGGCGCGAGTGGGAAACATGATAAAAATGCCTATATAATTAATGATAATTAAATGAAAAACAAATGAATAAGATTGAAATAACTAATTTTTTGTAGGTTTTCATTTATTTTATAAATGAAATAACTAATTTTTTGGAGATTTTTTTTATTTTATAAAGTAATTTTCACTATCTACATCTGACAAACGTCATTTTTCGGCATTGTGAGCAGGAAAGACTAGGATAATATGCTTCGTTGAGTACTCTATATTTTCTGAATAAGATTTTGGGAAGATCTTCCCCTAGAGCAGGAAGAAATAAAAATCGACAATTTACAAAAATATGATGAAGTCACTGTTAATATTAGAGGTACATACAAATATTGTAACTGGACACTGTTGACTAGTTTATAGCCGCCCTCATTCGAACGGAAACGATGTGACATCCTTGGTTATTTTCGTTTTGAGAAGGCAAGCGGTCACTTACCGTATCATGGTCATTACGCGACGCACGGAGTGCCGCCACAACGTCGAGGTCGACCCATTGCGTTGGCCGTGAAGTGTCGGAGACGTCGATCGTTTTTGAGTCAAGCAGCCTTCGTATCTGGAACGCGCCACTGACCCGCTGTCAACTTGTCCAACGTCCAGCCAACGTACCTCAGGATGTTGCTGTTCGACCTCGTAGACGCTGACGCGAGTGGGCCTCTTCGTCTGATGAAGTTTAATCTTCAGATTTGCTCGTACGACTTCCTCCTTAGCCGCGTTTCGTACCGAAGCGGACAGGTTGTAGGAGACGAGCAGGCCCGAGTTCAGCTCGAAAAGTTCCTGAACACAAGGAGAGGTTCGTGATTGGTGGGTGAACGGCGTATCGCGCAGAAAAAAGAGTACCGTAACCTCTAATAGCCGCCGCCGTTTCAGTATCGTCGTGAGAATTACTGCAGATTACAAAAATTGCTGAGGTGTGGAAGTATACACTACATAAAGCAGCAAACAGATGTTGTAGTAAACCCAATTATCCCCAGGAACGGTGTCACATGACGGTTTCTTTGCCGAACGCCGTAACCTCAGGCTCATGTAGTTTTTGCCTCATTACACCATAAGCAGGGGTCAAGTATAAGGTGCGAAGAGCTTTGGGAAAAAGATTCAGGAAAAACAAGCCAGGAATTGGCAAAAAAAGCGAACCTTTGGATAGTAATGCCGTATCCAATCCATCTCCCCATCCTCACTCGCTTCCTCATAGATATCCCACACGTGATCCGGGATAGGAAGCGCGGGACTAGACAAATCGGGAACGCGAGGGAAACCAAATCGACGGAGGAAACCTGCAAAATTCACATTTTCAGAATAATATCTTAGTATCTCGCTGTTCTTCCTTTCCATAGCTTCCAATCTTTTTCTAGACCTACAAATTTAACGTTGAAGATTAGGGGACATCTCTAGTATTGTTAAGGTCCAGAAGTTTCCCATTTTAGGGAACGTTCTTAGTGTTGTTAAGGTCCGGGTGCTCCCCATATGGGAAATCAGGGAACATCCCCAGTATTGCTAAGGTCCAGAAACTTCCCATTTCCTTTTTATGTCCACAAAATCCACAACCCAGGGGCAGAAATCACGGTCCTGAAACCACTCTAAACAGAAAATCGGTTGGCCACGCCCACCACATACGCTGACTTCTTACTGGGTGATGGCTCAAATTAGCCAATAGGAGTCCGCCTACGCCCACAGAGGGGGTGGAGCCTCAGTTACTGTATTTTACCGTTTCCACGACGTCATACGCAATGTTCCACGTGCACAATCATCAAAACAATCAATAGATCATCGAGTTCACTCACCTTTCTGTAACATGCCAAGCTCGTGAGGACTAAGTGCCAGAGACGCAGACACCGGCGGCGTAGAAAGTGTGAGAACGACAGAGACACAGACGACGAGCAGGGCGCGGTTCATACTGAGCACAAGACGACGCACATTGGAACGACCGGAACGCGTTGTTCACCGCATAGCACCGGCTCTGGACTGGAATTGTATAGGATACGGTAAGTGGTGGTGGGAAGATCTGTGTCGATCTAGTTACGATGAACGAGAAGGGCGATACGGTTTTTTGGCGGGTTAAGATAGGTAAAACATGAACACAGCATCAAAATTTAGAATTTAAGATGACAATAGAAAGTTGAGGGAGGATTTGGGTAAGGAGGGGAATGGTGAAAAGAAAAAAAAAGAAAATTGAGAGGAATAGGAATGTGAAAAGGAGCATCAACATTTTGTTGCATGAGGCTTGGAGCCTTCTGGTTATCAAGCGCGAATCCAGAAGAGCCCACGATCCAAGAAATGGACCCCAGCTGATGGTAACTGCTTTAAATAGAAGAGCTTAGCCCTTTAGGCTGACATGCCACGCAGAATGACGAGTAGCTGCTATAAAAAGCGCATGCCATCCTTATGTGAAATCCGACACTTTGTCCACCCACGCTAATCAACTCCACAAGCGCCATCATTCATCACTGCTTTAAAGCGATTTGTCCAGGATCCAGCAGCATGCGCTGCAATGCTTCTGCGCCTCTAGAAAACCGATTCCAAGCGATTTCTTGAGAAATATCCAGAGAATATACACAGAAATGCGGCTTCAGTGTGGATAGCTGCTGAAAACGACCGTGCGTCAGAAATCAAACGTGCTGCTCTGTGTCGCCCCCTCTAACGGCACCCCTGAGGACGCCTGACTTCGGCACCAAAAAAGTCAAAGTGCTTTTGCAGAGAAAGGAAGCCGCTCCGTCCGCGGGGCCGAGGCGGCTCCCAGGACAACACAAGAAATGAGGAACGGGTTCAAGTAAATCCAAACGAATTGCAGGAAAAATCTGGAAGAAGAAAAAGGCGCAGAAGATGAAGAGACGGGAGGAGAAGAGCGGCGAAGACAAAGACGACTACATACACGCGCTAGCACGTGCCAAGCCTGCGAATGAGAATGTTTACAAAAGACCGTATCGAACGATCGAATCTCAAAGGCGAACCACCAGCCGAGCATTATAATAGCGACGGATTATTCAGTAGAACCAGCGATAATGGCTGCGCGGCCTGATAATGATCGACGGCCAATTGCACAAACGAACTCCTAGCATAGGCTGGATTCCTAGCGTTCCATGCGATGAAAGCGCTTCTATTCTCAGGGATTCTTGGAAGCAAAGAAAAAAACCAGCGTGCAGCTTGCAACCATATATAATTTGCTCCAACCCAGAGATGGCTCACGGCAAGGTCTGCGCTCGTATTCATGAAAGTTCTCGGGAAGGTTCCAAGTTTCCCGCTTAGCTTGGAAAGGACGAGTTCTTCCAGAAAAATGTATGTTCTATCTCGCTATCCTTACCATTACCCCTCAAGGCTTACCGAAGCGAGTCGTTTTCACTAGCTATACCCATTTTGATCCAGAAAACTCGTCCACCAGCGGATAGACCACATCCTCCCCTACGATCAGTGGCGGACGCAGGGGGGAGGGGCGCCCCCCCCCCGAGAATGGGTCGCCAAATTTTTGAAATTACTTTACAATACAAATAAAAATCTTGAATTGGTGTATTTTCATTTGTTTATTTTTATTATTATTTTTTAAATACTTATTATTTATTATTTATTATCAAAATTAATATTTCTATTAACTTTATTTTCCGTCTGGGTCCCCAAAACGGCGGAGACCCCAATTTTTTTCTCACGCCCCCCCCTCCCTCCTGCCCACTTTCTGCGTCCGCCACTGCCTACGATAGAGAACATTCGTGAATACGGGCGTTGGATGCATTGATGAGATTACCCAGAGTGACTGTGTTAACGCCCACGTAACCATGGTTAAACCTAGGTGGTTTTGACACTTTTACCGTGGGTAATCTCAAGGATACAACCAGGGCCAGGCTGCAAGATATTAGGAAGTAGACACTATGTACTAGTTTTTAAACGTCAGAGTAGAGCGCAGTTGCTCCTGCAATAAACTGCTAAGAATGGCAAAAATTCAAGTTTTGGCACCCTACTTCTAAAAAACCCTTTACAGACATTTGTTGCCTGTCAGAAGTCCGTATACCTGACTAAAAGTGTAGTAGAAACAACTCAGACTTGAGCTGAATAGGCTCAGCAACAAAAAATGGAAATTAGGAAAGAGAAAGAAAATATTGGAAAAACCGGATGAGAAGTTCAGTCCGCAGAGCAGGCACAATTACCGTAATTTCTAGGCGTCCAGGTCACCATACCTAAGGACCGCGTGCATCACTGAGATTACTCAATGCTCACACCACATAACTTTATCCATCGAAGACAATGCGCGTCAATACCTTCACCCTGGGTAATCTAAACGGTGCATCCAGGCTCTGTACTCAAAATCGGCACTTACAAGTGGTTCGACGTTCGATAGACCATGATTGCCTAATTGGTTATCTTGAATATAAACAGTTATACAGGAACCACATTTAATTCCACACTCGGGAATCATAGTAAGATCACCAATAACCCGGAGTGAATTTCTTAGCTTTGCGGTGGGAAACATACATATAAGGATAAAATAAAGACACACAGAGCTAGAAACTTTTTACTACATATAACGAGAGGCAAGGAAGTTTTCCATAGGTCGGAATTAGAGAGCTTCTCAAGAAATGTATAGATATCGATTATTTATCCAAAAGACTGGGCGGCAACCCGTGCACCTCCGATAAGCAACGTTATGCCAAACAGTTAACTACTCGGCATAAGGGCATAAGTGTGTCTTCCTGGCAAGGTATACGATGACGCCAAACTATGGAAATGCGTGACTCCTCCTGACACATTTCTAAACGTTTGTTTGCTTTATAGTTGGCTTATTTGGCTAGTAGGAAAAACGCCTCAGCACATCTATTGAATTTCGAATGCAAAACGTTTGATGACAATTCAGAATGCATAAATATATCATTATTCAGCACCAGCATGCTTCTATAGCATTCAGGACTATAGCAAAAATTTGAAGTTGTCATTGATCGATTTGGGTACTCTCGATCACTCAAATTGAGGCAGGGTAAACTCATTAACACTCCCTCCCCCCTCAAAAAAAACTTGTTCATTGTTGGTACTGGTGTCTACAAGTTTACCGTGGGTAATTCCAGTGATTCATCCACGCCCTGGAGCACTTTCTGAGGAGTC
>JARK01000093.1:18506-43002 GCA_000688135.1 Ancylostoma ceylanicum | reverse complement strand
AACCAAGTCAGCGCTTCATCCTCCCAGACTCCTCTGGTACCAATTTACCGACCCCGGGGGATGGATGGCTTGGTTGGCCACGGGCGGGATCGAACCGTCGACCGTGTGCGTGCGCAGCGAGCCTCTTACCACTGCGCTATAAGCGCCCTCTAAGAATGATAGAAGAGAAAAATTTTAATGTAGAACAGAAAAATCCCATGAAACCCAAGGAAGAGGGTTCTCCTCCGCCCTCCCGCCCGTTCTCCCTAGGGTAAGCGCGTTTAGTAAAAACACATTTTCGAATGAACGGTGTACTCGCATTCATCTGAGCAACTTCCTTAACGCTTATAAGATAAATCAGCTCTGTCAAGGCTCCTAACAAGGGATATATGCTGCAAAATGCGAAAGAATAGGCCAAGACGCATTTGTGACGTTGACGCAATCCAGACCCAGGTGGAACGCATGCGTTTGCGGTCCCATGACTATTCGTGATGGTTATGCACAAACACTTCGACGTTCCCTTCTGAAAAATCCTCTGCGAATGAATGCGTCCTTCTGGGCGCACGCACGCATCTAGTATAGATTACCTTTATACATACATGAACGAAAAAAGTGAGAGAAAAGCTGTTTGTGTGACTGCCTAGCTGGTTAAGTACACGAAATATTTTACTTTTTTTCCAAAGGTCGTCGTGAAGCTGGTGATAGTTTGATAATCAAAAATCTTAATATGGTAAACGCATTTAGCGAGAACGCTTAGCTGCAAATTAGAACCACGAAAAAGAAAGGGGCGTGGAATTTTCATTTTTTAAAACAATTTACTTCGATGAGTTTATACAAGGAATAAGTTTGTTGTTCTCGTTGTACATGAGCCGTTCAAACGAAATATTTGAGCTTAAAAACATAGGAAAAGAATACAAAATAAAAAGACTAGAAGAGTTGTGTGTAGGCACTGCAGGACGAAAATCTGGTTCTGAGCATTTTTTGTGCACTAGGGAGGACAGAAGGCAATAGAAAATGTGCCAAATGACGCAAAAACTCGTTACTCATCTTGTAGCTAAGAATAAGTTCATGGCTGAGGGTCAGTTCAGGTTTTCTGGGGAACACCAGTTTGAATGATCAACTATCACATTTTCTGCTAGTCACCTTCCCTTTGGATGAATGAATGGATGATTGAATGTGTGAATGAATGAATGAATGAATGAATGAATGAACAAATGAGAACTAGAGAGTAAGAGAATTGCGAACATCAGAGAAGTTTAGTGAATACCTTATTTATTAGCGGTATGTGCATATGATCATTTAAAATTGNGGAGGACAGAAGGCAATAGAAAATGTGCCAAATGACGCAAAAACTCGTTACTCATCTTGTAGCTAAGAATAAGTTCATGGCTGACGGTCAGTTCAGGTTTTCTGGGGAACACCAGCTTGAATGATCAACTATCACATTTTCTGCTAGTCACCTTCCCTTTGGATGAATGAATGGATGATTGAATGTGTGAATGAATGAATGACTGACTGAATGAATGAATGAATGAATGAATGAATGAATGAATGAATGAATGAATGAATGAATGAACGAATGAATGAACAAATGAGAACTAGAGAATAAGAGAATTGCGAACATCAGAGAAGTTTAGTGAATACTTTGTTTATTAGCGGTATGTGCATATATGATCATTTAAATTTATAATTTTGTCAAATTTAACCACATAGATATCGAATATTCAAGCACGATATTATTCAAAGCCAAATGGTCAAGATCATCTTTAACGATGTGTGACAGGATTTTTCAGCTGCTTTCAGGATCCAAAACGCATCCTGGGAACATCTGATTATAACTCGAAATGAGAGCCACTCAACGCAGGCCCGAAGATTACGGTATTGCCACGGACTACGGTAATTGTACAAGGAAACCGCAGCAAAAACGCCGATCCAGTCGCGGCCGCGATCAATATCGACAGGATCGAAGTCTAAATCTATTCGAAGGACTAAGTGCAAGCGTGCGATCACTCTAATCGACGACGCAGTCGATTTAATGTGAACGTGCGGAACTGCAGACAACACACGCCTCGCACACGCCAACTTGCACAACTTGCGATTCGTCAAGACAACGTGCGAGTAGTTTTGATTGATAGAGAAGAGCTGGGAAGAGCAATCAGTGCGATGGCGGCGAATCGCGGCGGCGGCGGCGTCGCGCGGCAATGGCGGCGAAAATTCGCATGCGCATCAGGTGGTTTTTGTCTAATTTGTCTGGCGCCAGTGGAATGAGCAATTTCGTCGTCTTGCTGAGGTCGTGAGGCGCACACGGGGATTTCAAAATGAGGACGAATTATGACGGCGAAATTCGTAATGAACGCTGGTTTCTGAGGCGATTGTTACAAGGCACAAGACATGGTTTGTGAAATGGCTACCATCATGAAGAGATTTACACGGAATTACTTTGATGAGCATCTCCGTCTCTGTTGCATATTTTTCCAGTATTTTTCCAGTGGTACAAGGATAGACAGAAGGAGAGAAGACAAAGGATGGAAGGAGAAAGGAAGAGGGAGGGATGAGATCAAAAATTACTGTTTGAACACTCCAAATAGTGGTCGCATCAGTTTTTCAAAGCAGGGTGAATTCAACAAAATAATGATAATCCAATAGTGAAAGATCAGTTAAACTCAGGAACGCATGGAAAAAAGGAGAGCAGAATCAAAAAAAAAAAGAGAATTACCTTCTTAGAGAGGAAATGGTGGAGGCAAGCTTTAATCTGCATGCGGAAATGGAAAGAGAGAAAATCAAATTCAATGAAACATTTCGAAAAGTCAAAACGCTGAGATATGTGAACAAAATAGGGTTCGCATCGAGCTACCAGGACATAGCAGTGTAAGGAAAATGGTAGATGAAAGCATGAGATATGTAGAAGTTGTGATGGTGAATATAGATATCAAGGTGCAATTACCCAAGCTGCAGAAGAGTTCTTGAGTCACGCTATTCACTGGCTACGTTGTCAGTACGGTGGTGTCATTCTCGGGATTCTATGATACTTCTACACTATTTTTTTATAATCTACGCCACGTCACTTTATTTATTAGGAGTGCCTTTTCTAATGACCTTTCCATCCTTGTCGAGGCGCTGCTTTCTGAATAGAGCTGAAAGAGTGAGCTAGGGTAACAATAACCTCCATGAAGGATCCTGGTGAAATGAAATCAAGTAAAGATGGCAAAGGACAACCAGCAGCAGGCACATACTAGCATTTTCTAGCAGATATGGGTTGAGTGAGTCGCAATTCAAGCAATTTATGTCTGAGGTCACATCGATAGAGCTTGTTCTTTGAGCCACTGTGGATATTACCAATAGATTTGGATACATATGTGTCAAAGGTTTATCGGAAAATATGTAGTCCACGAAATGGAGGGATATTAGCTCGTTCCTATCTGGATTCAAAGCTCCTACAGAGATCTAAGTCTCCAAGCTCTACTTTGAGGGAGGTTATTAGCAGAAAAAAGCAATCTTTTTGTTCGCTACCATCAGCCAAAGATAAGGCTCTGATCCCTAATTTCTTCGTTGAGCTAGTAGTTAGATTACGCAGATAAGGTTTTCACGAGACCCTACCGTACCTTGTCAAGCTAACACAGGAACAAATGCATAGAGTCACTTTAAATAACGCACGGAGTGATCACAAGTAGAGTTATATGAATCCGAGGACCACTCCGTGCTGCCGTTATTATCCAATGCAGTAAAATTTCTAAAGTTGCCGCGCAGCAGTGTAATAGTAAATTTAGACCCGAATAACGATCAGATGTGTCCGAACTCAAAAATTCGATTGCGAATAAATTGAAATTTTGGATCCCCGACAAGAAAGGAGAAGCACAACACTTAAGGAATGATGACAAGGGATTTAGAGCTTTCTCTTTTTTCAATGCTCAAACTTTCAAGTAGGGTTCTGAAGTCATAACGAAACTAATTGAGTTATTCGACTTTTATAAGTTCTGAGTGTAGTACTAAAATAACCTGGGAATAGTTAGATAAGGCCAGTTGGAACACTGATCCAAAGATATATCCTTATCCGTTGCTTTTTTTGCTGTTTTTTTTTTCAAAATCTTTTTCCTCCGCCCTGTTTAGATAAGCCCTGNGCGCCAGTGGAATGAGCAATTTCGTCGTCTTGCTGAGGTCGTGAGGCGCACACGGGGATTTCAAAATGAGGACGAATTATGACGACGAAATTCGTAATGAACGCTGGTTTCAGAGGCGATTGTTACAGGGCACTGGGAATTATTTACTGAATTGTTACGTACCTGAACAAATTACCACGGAATTACTTTAATGATTCCTCGTAGCTAGTAGAGAGAAGAGAGAGCAAGAAAACAGAAAAGGAGAGAGAGAGGGATGAGATCAAAAATCAACTGTTGGACACTCTAGGTAGTAGTTACCCAAGTTTTTCAAAGAAGGCTGAATTCGACAAAGTTATGAAAACCTAAGAGTGAGAGAGAAAGCAATTAAACTCAGGACGGCGTGGGAAAATGGAAAAAAAGAAGAAAGGTACCTCCTCCTTGGAGAGGAAATGGAGGGGGGCAGGTTTTTATCTGAATGCGGAAATGGAGAGAGGGAAAATTGGACTTGATGAAAAATTGTGGAACGTCAATACGCCGATATTCATGAACAAATTATGTCAAAGTGCTACGAAGAGATATTAGTGGAACAGAAATGATAGATAGAAGGACAAGATTAAGTTTTGATGAGGATTGTTGATATCAAGGTTTAATTACCCAAGTTTGAGAAGAACTTTTGTGTCACGTCATTCACTGGTTACCTGCGCTCTGTAATAGCCTCTTAGAATAGGAAAAGGATGAAGAGTGGATGAATGACTGACTTGCTGACTGACCTAAGGACTGAATGAATGAATGAGTGAATGAATGAATGAGTGAATGAATGAATGAATGAATGAATGAATGAATGAATGAGTGAATGAATGAATGAATGTAATAGGATCAACATCGGATTAGCTTATCTGTAGGAACTTTTCTTAGGCAGAGCCGACAGACAGCTACTGTGACAGGAACATTCATAGAGGTTCCTGCTAAACTGAGCTCTGTTAGACTTGGTAGACGTCAACCAAGAACGGAAACAAACAAACAAACACACACATACACACAACTTTATGAGCAATGAGCAAGCGGAAAATTAGCTAAGGCAAGTCAGAGCACTAATCCAAGGGTGTATTTTCATTTGCTGCTCTTCTTGTTCTTTTTTAATTTTTTTTTGAAATATTCATTAGCTCGCTCAGTTCAGATCTTCAGTGATGACCAAAAAATCAACGGATAAATCCATGATTAATGACAAGATGGCTTAGTTTACACGCCTAAATCAGCGTAGCTGCGGAGGTGCTCACCCATGAAGAATGGAGGAAAGCCGAATGGTTTTAATATGAACACATTTTACCTTCGTGAACGTCATCTTCATTTAGTTAGCGTATAGTTCAACTGCATAGTTCAGATTTGCTGCATTCATTCCAACCATTGCTGTTCAAGGAACCTCCATTGAGTCTCGCACGCCATATCGCACGCACGCACGCGCACGAAGAGTGTTTATTGGCACATCTTCAGAGTGATGAAAATGGGGAAAATAATGAGAAAATAAGATTCAGCACAGTCATTAAAGTGTCAGAAAGTCGAAGATAATCTAGTGCTGACGTCGAGCAGCGCCAAACAGTCTGTGCTGCCAGTGAGTGTGGTGTAACAGCAAAAAATAATGAATTAGCTGCTGAACTCTTAAGAAGAAGTTGCGCAGTTTTTCCAACTCTCCAACGAGGATCATGCAAGCCGAGCAGATACACAAGCACCAGCCCAGCGTCCACAGCGGGGATTATTTATAGCGTTGTGGTTGCATTTGAACTGCAGCACACTTCTGCCTGAAAGTGACGTCAAGCGGAGCACTGAATGGCGAGATGACGAATTTAGGTGGGTTGGTGGACGTCATCGGGTCGAGGGGCTCAGCTGCACCCACTTCACTGGCTATTCTATGGAGAAAACTTGGCATTTAAATACTTGTCAGCGCCGAAGCGAGCCTTGGAGAGCAGGCAGTCAGAGAATAACCAAAAATTAAAACAGATTTATTGTCGACAGAGTTACAAATGAGATTCTGCGCCGACCACCCGTGAGATTCTGCGACGTTTCAGCACAAAAACTCCGTGAAAATGACGAATTTCAGTTGGATCTTTCAGAAACGTAAAAATGCGATGGATTTTTGAGCGATGCCACTGAAACCAACGTCATTTTGTTCTCAAAACTATAGGACAATTAATAATCTCCACTAAGAAAACAGAAGGATAGACCATCTGGAAAACTGAGGCCTGAAAACTGAACATACAAAAACTAACAAATGCCACCCGTAGATTTCAAGAACACAAGGAATGTGATAGATTCAGTTAAGGCGACACCACGAAGGTGATGGTATAACCCACGTCATTTTGTTCACAGAACTATGAGTAGAGCATGGCTGAGGTCCCACCTCTTTCAACGGCTCCCAGGACCATCAATACCTCAACTACTAGTCTCAGCGTGGATGTTAATTGGTTTTACATCACTTCTCTCTTCCCAACCGAATCGTAATCGGGCAGCCAGCAGGATTTCAACGTTGTCTAGTGGTCTATTGAAAGGCAGCACTCACTCGAACCTTCGCGTTTGAGATTATGTGGTATTTCGGAGTGATGAGGGATCTGGAACTCTTATCGAATAGTGAAACCCACGAGAAGTTCACGGATTCGGAATGCTGCTTTCCGTGCTTCTGGTCGCGTTTACCTTCACCACGAATCTTAGCCCTTGTCAACTTAGGCGCCCAATCGTGTGAAAACGAGACTGAGCAAATCGCTTTAGCAGTTGCTTGCACAACTTCTTCCTGTTCTTCCTCATTACGTCAGTCGAAGTATGGGCCTTCTTAAGACGGTAAGGGTAGAGGCTCAGCATCTCTCTCACAATTTTATAGCTACAGCCGATCCCAACTTCTTTTGCCACCTCGCGCATGGATCGTTTCGGACTTCGATGCAGCCTGCTCCGAACAACCTTAACAATTCTCGAACCAGTCGCCGTAGTCGAGCGACCTCTACCTTTCCTGTCCTCGATGTTGCTCTCTGAACCTTCTCACCGTTTCTTGAACAGTTCTTCGTGGGAGGGATAACATCTTCACTACTTGCGCGGTAGTCCTTCCATCTTGATGAATCTGGATAATGGCACTACGCATGACGCTGGAGGCAACCATCGCGGAATAAACCTTACTTGGGAAGTAGACATTGGGTAGTATTAAGAAGGATAGGTAAGAACGCGAAAAAAAACCCTGAGAGTTGGACAGAACTGGGGTGCACGGGTAATTTTCGGTCACCCTGTAAATCCAGGCAGGCAGGCGGGAGCACATTCAAATATAATAGATGGTGACCTCAGGCGCAGAGTAGTATATAAGCCAACCGCAACTTATTCTTGCTCATTGGACAGTTACATATCATCCTCTCTTTTGTTAATAATTGTTCACTCACTCACTCTTATTGTCTTAACACACTATACAATTTTGAGGTCTCTTTGGATACTACTGAGGAAAGGGTTCAAGACCCAGGGGCGCCAAGGAGATCACATTCCTGGTCTAGTTGAAGCCCCGAAACCGGTGTGGGAAAACTATTAGGCGTTCTAGCTCTCGAAGTTCTGATAGTTCTTACCTCCTGAACAGATGTCTCTCAATAGTGTCATGATATTCATTCATTGATAAGTCTTTTCTCTTTCAATGCCTGGCTGCTACGCAGTCTGACTCGCTGCGGCAAAAGTCGCCAGGACGGTCACGCATAGTATTCCACCGTACAGCGAATGGCGACAGGGAATGCCCCGTAGCTTTTTCGCCGCGCGCGGCAGAATTTGCCAAGCGTTCGGCGCCAACAACTTACCCGCCCCTTACTTGCCACCCGGTGCCCGGTGACAGCTCGCTCGGCGGCGGAATCCTAAGTTGGGCTTCAGACCTGTCTACATGCGTCTCCCACTTTTGAACGCTGGCGCACCTCTGTCGCGGTGGTGGACCCATCTCGTGAAGTTTCCCCACATTTAGATGGGGGCACACCCTTATTCCACCTCCACGCGTTCCTTTACTTTTGGGCGCCAGTGGGAAGTATTTTGTCATTGAGCAACGTTTGCCGCCGCCTTCACCACATGCTTAGTTTTCGACAACGCTGGAGTGAGGTGAGGAGGGAAGTGTTAAGAAATATACGAGAGAAGATTTGGTGCGAACTGCCTATGCACATGAATCGCAACAATGTGTAGCGCATCCAATCGCCCGACGACCAATTCTATCGCTCATCCACTTTTGCTGCAGTGACGCCGCCACTGTGATGGCCGCTGTGGCAAAAGTCTGAAAACTCCATATGCGCAGTTCAGTCTCTCTTCCATCATGAACCACATCAATTAGACAGTGGTAACGAGGATGTGAAGGTCTGCAAGATACATGCAGCCCTCGGCTTTGATCCAACAGACAGCCCTCGGCTCAGATCCACGTCACACCTGTCTTTTTGTGGTGGCATAGTGCGCTAGGAATGATTGCAACGATCTCGATATGGCAACTTGAATGGATAATTTCGAAAATTGGCAGAGCATTGCAAGAGCTATAAAGAATGCAGGATGATTATCCGAGGGGCAGGATATTGTAAATTATTGATTGGCGAATAAATGAATGTAAATAAATATATCATAATTATAAAGTGAGTGGGAATTGAGGCGCTCACAATCATTACATTGCTCATCTATTTATTTCTTATTCTGAGCGTATGAAAAGCACCAAGTAGAAAGCAGAAGCGTAAAGGAGAGTAACGCACAGATGAAAAAGAAAAGTAGGAACGGAACAACAAACATTGCGACAATTGAGGAAAAAGAGAAAGGCAATAAGAATGCGCGCATAACGTATACACAACGTGTACATAATCTGATTGTATTGAAGAAACTTATCCATTTTAGTTAGTTTTGTTGTATTGAAATGTTTCTTCTCATTGAAGCGATGTAATATTTATCATTGCTTACAATATGTCTTTGTGCTCTCAAAACAAATGAAAAGGATAGCAAATATATCTAGCAGTTTCCATAAGTTTTCTTCGCTCTTTAGAGATTTATTCGCAAAGTAGCAAACGTCCATAAGTATTATGATATTATAATATTTTAGTTAGAAGGTTTTGAGGAGTACAAGGCGCTACAAAGGCAATGACAAGATTACCGATTTCATTCAGCCGTGTCACATCCACGATCTCTCTTCTCTACTTTCATGTGGTAAGGGTTATGCACCGCATTTCATAATTTTTGTTGATCATGCCAAATGGAAAAGGTCAACGATTTCACAGAAGTCGAAGGGGCGTTTGGTCGGATAGCTCAGTAGTGGGATAGCTTAGTGGTCGGATAGCCGTGTCGACCGGTCCTGAGAAAATCTTTCGCAAATGGACGAGTGCGCCTGATAAGTCGCATCCAGAATAAATTGCCCTTCACATATTCTGTAGAATGCGATTCTGTCAGAGCAATAAGCTAACAATAGAATAACAACAGGCAAAACAAGAATACACACAGGCTGAGAATGCTTCGTAGTCAATGCTGACGAAATTCTAATCCACTCACAAAGAGCATTCCAATCTTTTTGGATCCACGTTCATGGAGTTGGCCGAATTAAGCTTTAATGGCCATAAGTCACTCTGCTGGGCTAGGTATCATGAACACATAACCAAAGGAAAGCTGGCTAGCAAATCAATTTTTACGTCTTGCAGCTTCCAACATGGTTTATTCTATAGGATAACCATGCTAGCCATTGTTGGTTTGCATGGCGTGAGTCCCAACCCAGGGGCAATGATATTGATTCTATGAAGATACACTTGAGATAAGAAGAATTTAAAGCTCCTTGACGACGTCGCAGAGCAGCACATGCAAAATGCGTCAACGATACGTTATCGAGATACGGAATCTGTGGAAAAATGTGAAGCAGTGCACACAGCTTTCGACACAGCTGCGTGCTGAACTTCTAATCTGCTTCATGGATGCGCTGAGGTCGAACGGAGACGAAGTACGAAAATGAAGTAGAAGAAATGAGTGATATCAGAACGCTGGCATTTCTGCAATAAAGGTGGCATACAATTTGAGATGTAAAGATATGGAAATGTTGCTGTTATGACATCATCGAAACAGTGATGAAGTGGCGAAGACGTCATGGTTTCCAAGAGAAGTAGCAGGATTGGGGAATTGATGGAAAAAGTGGACCGCATGGTGAATACAACCAGAAAACAACACATCTCGAAGGCAGCACCCATGGAAGTTTTCGTGTCCGAGATTTTGAACGTTGTGGATACGTAGTAATGGTGCCAATAATTCTACGAAGCTGCATCATCATAGGCATCATCGTTTTCAAGATATAGAAAGATTGAATCTGTGTTGGCGATCAATTAGAATGAGTTATGGTATGAAATGAATGCGTGTTTTTGTTTAGAATCATTTTTTCCATTATGATAGAGTTGCCTTCATTCTCATCTCTCTCCAGTTCTAGCCCGGGCAACTCGGATATCTTTTGTAAAAGGGTTAGAGTGGTGGCGACGAGAACCGCCTTTTCCGTTGGATTTGTCAGAGTTAGTCATTGCGTTCGTTTTCAGTGTAGTGCTAAGCCTAGGAATTCAGTACAATCTGTGAAGGCAAAATTTCTGTGGGTGAGGCCTTTAATGAACAGCATTTCAGAAAACAGAACGTGACACGTGTCCAAGAAGCCTTACCAACAGCACAACCAAGATTTAAAGTGGCACAGCTAGTTATAAAGCGAAAGCTACGGAGTTTCCATATGATAGTCGCGGGTCAAACATAAAGCAGATGTGTGAGAATTCTCATGCAAAATATAACAACTTCCCTCCTTATTCAAAAGAAAGAATATGGTCTTCGGATAACGAGTAAGTATTAAATGAGTACAGGGTGCGCCATAAGTTCTTGCACACCATACTTAGTAACACCACAACGGTTGAATTCAACATGATTGCATGATCTGTATAGCGAAAATGAGTCAACTCAATAGCAACCCAAATCACCTATCACAACAGGAATATGTCGCCGCTTGCTTCCGTAGTAGCTCAAACTTGAGAGAAAAATGAGCACCTCGCGGCACGGTTTGGAGCGCGGTGACACTGTCTCTTCGAACGGAAGACACTACTCAGATCAAACCGCATCGTTTCTCACCAAAATATTGTAGTAGACTGAGGAGACATCGAGGAATCCACTGGGTGTACTGCAATCCCATCTCCCTTCCTTTCAGGAAATTCAGAATTTTTTTTTAAGAAAAGGGCGTGTATGAGCATTTTTTTCAGTTTTTTTTGTGAACCACAACATCAGAGTTGCTCTAGATTTCACTCGCAGAGTATTTTTGGAGAGAACACACCTTGCTGCTTCCAACTCAAGTTGAACGGCGTAAAGATGACGCTTCTGTAAAGCTTAGAATCTGCTCTGTGCCATATGCGCCTCCTGAGATGCTGCACGACCGAAATCCGGTGCTCAGAACAAACTCTTCTATAAAGCCAATCCGACTTTGGCGGATAGCCGTACTCAACTATGTTTTAGAGCAAATCAAGTGCTATTTTATACATAGGTTTGGACTCGTAGCATAGAGCTGAGGTAAAGCTTCGAGAGGTTTTATACCAGAAACACCACCGCGCCGCGAGGTGCTCTCTACTCTCTCAACTTTGAGTTATTACAAAAGCAAATGGCGACGAATCCGTGATCTAATAGGTGTTTTGAGTTGCTATTGAGTTGGCTCAGTACCGCCATAGAGGTCATGCCATTACGTTGAATCCAGCGGCTGTGGCGTACTAAATATGGTGTGCAAGAACATATGGCGCACCCTGTACATTCGAGAAAAAGAAACAAATCGAAAGAAAGAATATGGTCTCAGGATAACGAGTAAGAATCAAATGAGTACATTCGAGAAAAAGAAACCCAAACTATTTTAAAGTCGAGGAAGAGAAAACTTATTATTCATAGAGGAACACTTCCACAGTAAAAGGATCCAAGGTTCCTGTTCAGATATCAGGTTGTTACATGAGTTTCCACTGTTTTAATATTTTCAAAAAAAAAAGTTTCATTAAAAATCAAATAGCAAAAGGCACAAGTCGTGATATGCACCGCAATAGTTGCTGGACTTCTCCGGTTTTTATAGCAGGAGTTCGACTTCGCTGCTTCAAAATTTGGTGAACTACGAGGTAGAGAAATGAGTCGGGTGGTGTTGGAAGTGATTGACTTTGGCACACCTGTTCTCGCAGTTTCCGCGCAGACATCCTTGTGATCTGGTTACTGGCGCCCGGTTAGAGTAAGATTAGAGTAAGGTTAGAGTAAGAGATAATGCACAGCTAAGAGTTCCTCTGTCAGCTCTTTGCCTTTGAAAAAAGTTTGACAATCAAAACCATGGCGGACTTCGCAGGTGTGAAAATAGTGGGATTTCCATGGAACGCCTAAGACTTGCCATGAAATTCTACTGATTTGTATCCGTAAACGTTCAATGTTTCAGTCGCAGTGAAAGAAATCTCACTCTAATTAGTCTCAACTTCAGAGAGAAAAATGGCATAATCAGAATTTTGTGTTACCAAGTTTGATGCCTGCCCTTGATAGCGCTTGAAAATATGGGGAGAGAAGGCACCAGAGAGAATGAGAGTGGTCTCGAGATTACTTCACCCGAATCTAGTTTGCCTAATCTAGCGCTATGGTAAAACTATTATTAGTGCAAGTGCTGTTACCGAGTCTGCCCTCTGAAGGGCCTATATCGAAATTTTTTGCATTCTCGAAACAAAGTCGAAAAGTAGGCTTCATATTCAGACACGTTCGAGATATCATGCGCTTCAAAATGGTGTGTAAACACATGCGGGATTTCATCGGTAATCACCTAGTACAGGCATCGAAATTTTACTGTGCAAAAACAGCGGGAACATATATGTATAAGTTGCCCTGCAACACTTCTCGTTCAAGTTTTGACATCCTCATAAAAATCTGTTCAGACCGTTTCAAAATACATGTAGCAATACGTTAGTATATTTTCGAAGGTTCCACGTCCGGTCATACAAGCTTGTGGCTATCAACGATTGCAGTCATTGTCGCGTCAATCTGCGAGGCTAATCTTTGAGCCTTATCGTTCACCATTGCACTGCTCGTAAATCAAGGATACCTTTTACTATTTTTGAGCCCTTAGAAACGTGCAGTCGAAATATCGGTGAAAATGAAGTACTTCATTAGCAACCTGTGTGGCAAAGCGTCAAGTATCAGTACTATCAGATTGGTGCAAGATTAATTGCCAATTTTATGCACAAATAAACTTTTTTTTTCTGCCCAATTAAAGCACTATAGGCCAACTTTTTATACATCCAGGTAAAGCTTGTTTTTCTCTTTCAAATACTGCTTCAATATTCCGGCTAGCATCTTCCTAAACTTTTTATGGGATCTTGAAGTGATGAGTCGACGCGATTTTTGGGTGATCATCTTGTACGAATTCAAACTCAAATTATTCTGCAGCAGAGGTAGCCCGTAATCCAGCGTTTGCTTTTGGCTCGGAGCCTCCTTAATAAAGGAGAGTGAGGTGCTGTTCGCTGGGTTTGACCCCGAAGAAAAACCCGGTCGTGGTCGAAGGATGGCGCTAGATCAAGCACTGAGAGCAGCCGTGTAGCCGAAGAAGTACTACCGCTTGGGAGTTGGCAGCAGACCTAGGACCCAAAAGCATCATACTACAGTTGTGAAACATTTGGCCCCATCGGGATGGTGAGAAAAATCCAAAGGTGGACACCCCATGACCTGACTGATGATCAGCGCGGCAATCAATTTCGCACCAACCTGATATTTTCAGTTATAGAACTGCTTTATTTTCCTTCGAAAACCGATTCTCCTGGAACAAAACGTTCTAAAGTATTCGAGTTGTACTCCAGAGTCTATTTCAATCTAGGTATCACGAACGTTGGCGCTCTAAAGGCTTTCGTTACTTCGCATAGAAACCCAACATATTCTATGAATTTCGGAGTTTCTGGATTTTTCCAAACAGAGTCCCCATTCTCTCTTTGCACATCAGCACCCATTCGCATTATCCCAACTCAGAATCATTCCATTTCTACGCGGGGTTCTTCAAAGGAGACGGTGAAGGCAGCGTATTGTGGAAAATGGCACGTATTCGTCTTCTTTCTTCCCAGAAAAGTATCAGCAACTGAAAGCTAAGTCTATTTATCTTATTTTCCACTACTCTAGAACAGTTCACTATTTCAGGATTAGGCGCGAAAAGTACTAGATTATTAATGGTGAAAAAATCTAGACTAGGAGCGACATCTTACGAAACAAAAATAGAGACGAAAAATAGAAGGGAGAAAAGAGCCTCGTCTGAGCGGCGCTCATACCGGGATCAGAGCCACCATCGAATGGGGAATAGTGTTCGATTACGTAACAGATCTTGAAGCATGATTCCCGATGCTTAGTCTGTGATCTGTCCCCACTTCAAAGAATAGCGCAAATGTTTGTACTTAGTGTTGAGGAAGAACGAAGATCGATAGTCCAAAGCGAGCAGGATAAGATCATTCAATTTGCCGAGGAGAAGATACTTCGAATTTCTGAGCATGTCTGGGTTATTGCATAATTGCATTATTCGAAAATAATACAATGTAGAAAAATGACTTGCTTGAAGAAGTTATCACGGCAACGTGTAAGACAGTACACTCGCACGCCGAAATAAAAAGTTTGATCACTGTTCATTTTCCACGCATTTCTTTAATAGAAATAAATAATTTTCTTCTATTTGACTAACTAAACAGTCATTTATCACATGTTTTTGATCGGACACCTGCTGCTTCAAAAAATTGCTCTCGACACAGCAACTGAATGGTTGCAAAGCACGCAGTTTACTCGATAAAGTTGGATTTGCAAGGGACCATAGCTTATGATTTGTCTAAATTGTATGGCGTCATAGGTGGCTCCTCTCTCTTCACTTCTCTCGAACTCGCTCCGGGAGTACCTCACAGATAAAGAGAAGGAGATCTACCTCAGTGTATCGCTGACAGTGCCATGAAGAAATGGGCAAGTGACCTTGATATAACATAAGGCAGTAAATTATCCTTGCCGAATTGATGATTACAAAATAGGCGTCAGCTCTTAATAGCTACTCCACAACGTCGCACTACGGCGCAAAACGGAAAACGTACGAAACTGTTGAGGTTCTCACCTCAATTGCAAAAAAAAAACAAGGGACTTGCGAACAGGCCTCTCAGCACTTTTGCAGGGAATCATATATAACATCGTTAATAATGTTTTTGGGAGAAAACTTTTTCTTCTTTGCCAGCGCTTGTGCCGTGTGATGGCGGGGTTCACTTTGGAGAAAAAATACTTGACTCAAAGAAATCACACTTCTTGCCTCTATTTTGGAATTTTCCAGAAGTCGCCGAGAAAATTCGACGCTAAGGTGTCTACCGCGCGTGTCGCACTCGCCATCGTAACATACAGGCACGCGGAAGGCGACACCAAGGACTCGGAGAAATTTACGGCACCTATGTTGTACTGACAGTCAGACATTGTCTGAAGGTTGGCAAACATGCACGTTGTGTAATACCGTAAGTTATCCTTATCATTACTCATATCATTGTGAACTATGTATCTATTAATAAAGAACAGGTAGTGATGGCGATCTCGTGCCGCGAACATGTTAGGAATTAATGAACAATTTGAACAGGTGCCTTCGGAATGGTGACGCTGAAGTCAGGGAGAGAATGAGGAAAAGAAAAAGAATGAGGAAAGAAAGGTCTCAAGACGAAGACCGGGCCCTTAGACCTGCGATAAGCAGTTGTCCTAATGTGTTTCACGCGGAAGGTCACGAGTTCGATGCTCGATAGGATAAACTTAGCACAACATCACTTCAGGTGGACAAATTGTTGAAAAATCTTGTGTAGAGCAAAACTATCCGAATTAAGGAAATGATGTCATAGCAAAGGTAACGGAAAGCCTCGCCCTGAGACTTTGGTTAGGGCTGTTGCCGTGGGATGCACTGGAGTACTGATTGATGTGATGTCATGCCTTCAATCTTCAAGATAAATGAGTTTTTTCAGACAGCAGTTGATTCCAGAGCGGAAAGATTTATGATCCTACGCCTATGTCATCGTTATGGGAGCCACCATGTTAGCTCAGGAATACATTTACATATACATATTAACTACTCACAGTTGATGAAAATAAACAATTTTACCTCGTAACTCTACTGACTAAGGATTGTGTATGATCACGTCAGATGAGATGAATATCCAATGTCGAACTGTTCACAGCACTAAACGATTGTACAGGGTGGCCCAAAAGTCTTTGGTCGGCATGGAAGATAGCACAGGGAGTATCGTTCATTTCAGTTTCGTTTTCGAGCTAATCAGTAGGTTGTTCTCCACCTTGCCTCAGAGAAACTCAACTTCAGAGTTGCAATTGGCATGTTGTTCGAGCTTGAACGTGCTTGTACGGTTTCACGACAAAAGATGTTCCACCTCATGTATCGCCAATCTTCTGAAACCCATCACTCAACCGGTAAGTAGAGACTAACTCATCACAAGAAGACATGCAACATCGAAGACTAGAGGAAATAAGGACGTCCAAAAACTGAAAGTGTCCCGGCATATAACGAGAAGATCCGTAAGAGGTGCGTTAGGGAGCCAGTCAATGAGATCTTTGGCAATGAGAAAATACCGCGTGAGACCGTTCAAAGAGTCATTCGTATACGGCTTGGCTTGTATCCATATAAGCGTCAGAATGCCAGTTGTTGTTCGCAATTGCGAGGAAAAAAGCAATGCGTTTGAAGGAACTGGTGCGCCGCCTCGCCGATGGGCACCACCTTCAGATGGTATGCCTTATGAAAAGCTATTTTCGGCAGAGCAAAAGGACAACAAACGGAATCACTGCATCTCAGCCAAGAATGTGAGTTCCACAGACGCATTTGGACGGATTTCGGGAAGACCTCAGCATCCGGGCCAAGTTATGGTGTGGGCGGCAATGACGTCAACTGAGAGGGCGCCTCTCGTCTTTCTCGATTCTGTAGTGAAGATAAATGCACACATCTACGTCGAGAAGGTTCTAGAGGGTGCCCGCTTCCTTGTGCACAAAAACGTTTCGGTTACAGCCTTGGCTTTTCCAACAGGATGGCGCACCAGTCCACACTACCAAGTTCAAAATTAGATGCATGACCACCTCAACTATTAAATGGCCGCCTCGGAATGGTCCCTCTTTTCTCTCGACTTAAATCCATGATCTCAGGGACAATTTATCTCATCACTTGTCAGGCGTGCGGGGACGAATACATAGGGGAAACGGGACGGCCGCTTTGCGTTAGGATAAAAGAACATCTGGATGGGCTTTCCAAATCAAAAACCGCCACTCCTTTGGGTACTCACCGCAGGTTGTGCCATGAAAACTCCGAAATCCAGATTGGAGTCAAGATCTTGTCGCGAGAGCCCGAAATTATAGCGCGCAAAAATGAATAGAAAAGATGAGTGCATCGCTATAACAAAAGAGCTCGCCTTGTATCAGAACCTTTGCGGGTTTTGATCTGCGGGGGCGGGTTGTTAAGGCACCTTATAAACCCCTAGGAGCACGGGTTTGGTACTAGTGGTCCGCTGTTCGGTCATCGTGTTCGCAACTAAGGTGAGCGCTCATTGTCTGTGTTTCTCTAATACTGTTTTTGAGTTTACGGGCTGGATGAATGATGTTCTGTAGAGGGATGAGGCGTTTGAGGGGATAAATCACTCATGACTTTGACTTTCCAGGCTCTGACGAAGGCGACATCGCTGAAACGTTAGCCTCAATAAAGATCAATAACCATCTTGGCTAACAGCTCGAAAGAATCCTCACGTAATCCTACTCTTCTGTTGCTGCATTGAAAGTCACATTGAAGAAGGCTCAGAAGGAAGTTAGTGATGAGATGCTGATGTCCACGTGCGATTTCTCAATGGAGCGTCTCCGCCTCTGCTGCTCTCTCAAAGGAGGTTTATTCGAGATCTGAATTGCATATTCTCGTTGCTTTTTCAATAAACTACTGCAGAGACCACGTTATCCCCTCTTTGCATAGCGTTTCTGCGTCACCTGAATACCGGTCTAAGACTTTTGAGTCGTCCTGTAGTTCGATGTTTATTCTTGGAGGATGAGTGGAACAACACCACGAACAGTTCTCGCATCGAAGAGTACAGTATGCTAAACACACGAAATCCACCTGTATGTCCGGTACTAGGTGAAATGAGCAGCAAATTGTTCAAGTGGAATACAAATGTCACGTTTCCCGGGCCCTGTGGAAATCGTAGAGGTGAGTGACAAGATTTTCAGAAGATGTGAATACGGCTGCAGGAATGACGCACACGTGCAGTGAACTACAAACCGTCGTAGACAAGAGCCGGGACCGCTGCGCGTTTTCCTACCGTGTCTCTGTCCAGCAGGGCCTCGCTGCCTCGGCGCTGCAGTCAATCAGAGCGCCCGCGCTGCGGTCTCGGCCTTGTCTTTGGCCCGCTGCCATAAAGCCCTTGGTTGCTGCCCACAGAAGAAGAGGACCATCATGGCAGCGTATACATATGCTTAGACAAACAGCAAAATCTGGCCGCTGCGCAGCAGAATCTTAGAAAGGAAGCAACTGTGTCTCGCTTGGGGCTGCTGATGCAAGGTGAGAACCAAGGTATAGCTGTTTTCCTCATGCATGCCTAAATGAGCGTATACTCTTCCACTACTAATAAAATGTATCCAAAAGGTATTGTTGTGTCATCACGGTGTTACCTCGAAATTTCGCAGCATGAGGGAAGATTTTCATTTGGAGTCGTTCTTGATTAAGTACGTTCTCTCGATAGCAGAAGAGTAATACAAAATGCTCGTGAAATTGTAGCATGCGACCACGTCGGCCGTGCCCAACGGATGCGCAGCAGATTTTTGCATCCGCGCACGTGACCGCTCCCACGCATCTTGTCTAGACTACTGTTGCACTGGGCCACGGTTGTAGTCGGGCCTCAGCAGGCCAGCCGAGTCCTGCAAGACTCCTATACTCTCCGCCAAGGCAGAGGCGACGGTTTGAAGACTGCCTTATATACACCTTGCGGGAGGCGGTTCACTACTTAGCAAGTTATGTTTTTCGGAAATTGGCCAGGATGACGAAAAAATACGGAAAATTGAAGTGGAAGAAGTGCACTCCTATTCCTCTAAAATATCTGCATAACCAATGCCACTAATTTTCATGGAAAAAGGTTGTGAAGTACTTCTCTGCTCCTGTGACGTGTTCTCACTACATATGAAAAGAGTACTGCAACATCTGCAGTACACTTTCCTGCAGTTCCAGGATTCCTCTTAGGTGGTCCTTCAAAATCCTGCGGAACGGAATGCAGTGAATGGCCTAAACATTGAGCTCGACACGACGAAACTACTGATTAAGACAACTTCCAGTGGTCATGGAATTCTCGGAGTTTGAGGTAAAAACTACTAATGATATTTATGGAAACAAAAGAGAAACAACAAAAAGATTTGGTGATCTACTCCTTGTTACAGGGTTTTAACGTCGCTATTATGCTAATGAGAAGATCGGTGACCAAATTATCGAAAAGCGACGAGCGGAACACACATAAAAGCATCTTTCAACAGAGGCCTGCTTGTAAAGTCAAGGAAGTGCGGATGCTCTGCCCACCTCCAGCGGCTGATAGCCAGCTTGTCAATTTTGCTTGGATGAACGAGCTTCACAAAATCGTTCTCTCGAGATCTAAAGGGCTTGCCGCGTGATCGATAGTCCGCTTACATTGATTAATTGTAAATGTGTGAATGAGGCGAGATAGTTGGCGAGGCGCGGAGAACAAGTCGCTTCTCGGACGATTTGCATCGCAAAAGCCGAGCAGCGCCTGCAAACCGCCGTGCACGGAATTTTTTCGCTGATAACGAGCGTTGGATTCGAAAGTTTCTGAAGAATTTCAAATCCGAAGCTCGTTATCCGCGAAAAAATAATTATCATCTTGCGAGAATTACATCAGCATCACTCTATTGCGATTGTCTTCAACTTATGACTTTGTTTTCAAACTACACGCAAAGGTGGCTAGCAATGGTGAACAATGGTGACTTATTACTAGCTGCCGGAAAAGTTGTTATTACTAAAGTTATTTAAGGAGCATTAAAAATGATTTCAGTATAACAAATAAATAAATGAATAGAGACAAAAATGAAGTTTTTTAAAGCCAGCTCAAATCAAGGTGGATCGAAATTGCTGAACACGAATAAGACAACCTTTGTGCACAAAACATTGATTTATCGATTTTATTGATTTTTTGCTATTCCTGCTCGCGGACCAGTGAAGGCACGTCTATTGGGGTTTCCCTATACGCTGAACATGAATAGGACAACCGTTTTGCACGGGATGTGGATTTATCGATGTTATTGATTTTTCT
Source organism: Ancylostoma ceylanicum (assembly GCA_000688135.1). NCBI lineage: Eukaryota > Metazoa > Nematoda > Chromadorea > Rhabditida > Ancylostomatidae > Ancylostoma > Ancylostoma ceylanicum. Next base: position 22,616 of record JARK01000093.1, on the reverse strand, counting down.
GCTCTTGCTGAGTGACGGGAAAGAACATGGCCGCTAGGGTTCTTCGAGGCGCTGGGCGTGAAAATGGCAAGCATTTCAGAATGATTAATCAGCCAAACGATTTTATCGACATTTTGGCACGGGTGAGTCAGGAAGGTCACTTAAGTTTGATCACCGAAATGATGACCACTTTGAAAGGATTCACTAGGTTCAACAAATGTCGCCACCAGTGCCGAATAACCCGGAGAAACAAAAAACCCGAGCGAAGCCGGGCGCACCGTCTAGTAAGTAAAAATAAAAATAAAAGGAAATGAGACAAAGACCCAAGTATGCATGTAGGGGAGCTAGAACCATTTGGAGTTCTTCTGCGTGAATATACGTACCTGAACAGGACTTGGAAAGAGAAGAAGGAATAGAAAAGCGAGGGAAGGGCTTTCTCAAACCATCCCCTGAGCACAGATTTCTTCAGAACTCCTTTTCGAAAAGGAGGTAAAATATACCAAAGTGAAGAAAACATAGAAATTATGGGTGATGATGAACCTGGAATAGCTGCAGATTTTGCAGAAGTGTTGCCGCAGAACGTTTTTGCTGAGACCAGGAACCTGAGCGAGCCAAAGCAATTTATAGAAACTGCGGACTTGGTTACAGAAAACGCGCAATACTTCACACAGTGATTGAGAAGTCACATTTTGCTCAAGAAGTGTGGGCGTATCCCGGAAATACTTGGGGTTGGAAGTCGTTGGGGTTTCTGACGATAAGCGAAGAGTATCGCAAAAAATACTCAAATAACAGGTGCTGCTTGATAATTGATATGGATGTTAAATAGTTTTCAGAAAATTGTAGAAAAAAGACAACGATGTAAAAATTCTAAGAATTCGATGAAATAAGTAGATCACAAGGAAACATGAGGAGTACCTAACCATGGACTGCTCTACGGAGTAGATCAACTTCCAGTGTTCACGTAACTACACAACCGTAGATGAAAAAATTCCGTAAAAAATGCCTTTGTGAAAGATAAATGATTATTAAAGATGCTACTATCGTCCAAGTGAAGTATAGCACATTGCGTCGTTGGTTCTGGAGCGAAATCGATTCAGATACACATTGATTGTTGAAGGTCTGCGCAGGAGCGACGCGCGCAGTGCCTCACCGAAAATCAATAGCTATCGATCGCTGATAGCGCCAACTCAGGGGACCCCACGTGGAGTATAGCGGAAGTCTAAACAAACATGCGCATGTGGTTTTCCTCATACTAAGGCTCAGGTGCGAAGTGAGCGTGAAATCAGAAATTTACGTTTGCATGTTCCCTACTACGAACAGCGTAACAACACATAGCAATGAAGAGAACACAGGTTGCTAGAGATACGCCAGTGCACCGCCTCGCCACCCCTATTCTGACGATTGAAGATGTTCACGTGAAGGTATCAATCTGAACTACGCACTCCTTCGAGATATGATGAATTGTGGTATGATCCTAGCGTCGAAACACTGGTAAGTGGGATGCAGCACTCCAGTTGCGTCATGTTGTGCAATTACGGGCCTGAATATTTGATAGTCCCCAGTTGCGTCATGTTGTGCAATTACGGGCCTGAATATTTGATAGTCGTTGTCGAAAAGATTCTGTACGCGGTTTCAGAGCGTCGCGGCCGCAGAATCGCGGCGGGACCTACCCGACCCTCTCACTTGGGGTATGCTCTCACCGCATCCCTCGTTCGGGTCCCACAATGGTTCTGCAGCCACGGAATTCGTCTATCTTTTCGACAAGGACTATACATGGTATTCATCCGGGAGAAATAAATAATTTTAAAGAAGAATTAACAGTCAAATTCATGTGTGATAAATCCGAGAGAGAAAAACAATTTAGTGGTCGGTATTGTAATAGGTGAGTGGATTTTTTTGATGGTGAGTATAGTCCTTATCCGCAAACGGTGGAAAGTTTTTGAGTTCGCAGGGCCTGCGGCGCGTGCGCAGCGCGTCCCGCTTGTAACAGCGGTCCGGCGTTTTCGCTCAGGTGTGAGAACACCGTTCGTCAAAACAGGTAAGCGTTTTCACCTGAGACAAGCAGCTCTATACGAGGCTAAATACGAATTAAAAAAAATAACACAAAAACATGAAAAAACAAAAAACGGGACGCGCCGCGAGCTCTGCGTGCTCGAAAACTTTCTACCTTTTGTGCACAAGGACTATAGCAATCAATAATCAATAGCACGAATAGCTAGTGGTCAAAATAAGGTGAGCAAAATAGGAAAAGCTGGTGGGACTGTTGAGCTGAGCCGACTGAGATCGAATCTGACTTAAACGAGTCCGAGTCTGCAGGTCTTTTTTTCTCGGGGCGTTGTTCCACACAGCTTCCTCAATCCTGAGAAAGCCCCAAAAAAGTCCGCGTAGGCTTCCAGAAATTCTTGCAGAATCTGGATTTTGGTCCCGCACAGAAGATTACGAAGAAATGTCGGGAGAAGGGCGGAAACCAGAAGAAATCGGCCGGAGCGCACGGACAGAATGATCGATCAGCTGAAGCGGTCATGCTGAAGATCACCTGACCGGGCAGTGAATCCACAATTGCTGTTGCACTGAACAATCCTGTGGAGGGATCGGCTCAGAAATAGCCGGACGAACTCGGCTATCATTAGCGAATTACACTGATCACAGCCTTCTGTCCACACGATTCAAGTCTCGCAGTGGGCGTGGCCCATTTTGCAAACGCTGCGCAGCAGCCACGTGGGTCACTGGGGATAAGTGCGAGTGCAAAGGTCGTGAGATTGAACAGTTCGGAAAGCAACTTTGAATCCACTAACGTTTTTTTACGAAGAGTGATCGAATCCTGGAGGAAATCCATGACATTTTCTGGGAAGATAACATGGACATAACCCTGTGACTATTCTTGAAGGAGACAAAGATAGCTCGCTTATTCTCCTGGAAACCATTCAGAAAATTGATCGATAATGCTTGTGTGAACGAAAAAAAAAACGTTGAGTGATCAAATTATCCCCTGGAAAGGAGACCTATCATTCTATTAATATACGAAAATTAGAATGGTATCAATTGTGTTTCTATAAAAGGTTATAATTCTATGGATGTAAAACGCTGTAATTGGAAATGGTGTTGCGCCTCTGCGATTGGTCGTTGGGATAAATTGGCCAATCAGAGAGCTCAGCAACATCTCCTTCTTCAGGTACAACGCTTCGCAGTTCAAATCCAAGATTTTAATCATGAACTATGGCACAAAAATGCTAGAAGCTTCAAAAAAAGCTTCCGAAACAATCCCATCAACTTCCTCAGTACACCGCCAAGCCCGCCCCCCCCCCTCCCCCCTCCCCGTTTCCCTTTCATTTTTATTTTAAAACTATCGGTCTGTGTTAGTCAAGCCTTTTCCATATTTTTTATGCAGTGATTGTACCGATATTTAACAAGAAATAAATAAAGACTACCCCGTATAAATGACGTAGGCTTACACAGAAAGGATGGAAAGGCAGAAGAGCCATCTTACTGTTCCTACAAATTTTCGCAAGCACATCATCGTATTTCTCCCCAAGTTTCTCGGAATTAGCACCGTACAGCAAGAAAAATCCAGAAATTTCTGGAAATTCCTTAATCTCAGCTCCTCCGTAGACTTGATTGGATTGATGGGCTCTGACCATTCTGACGAACCCTTCATTCTACAGATCAATGGTGCCTCCAGAATTATTAGGTTGTCCCATAAATAATGGCCGCTTTGAAGCTGAGCTTCGTAAGGTGCATGACTGTAAAAAAAAACACGGAAATGAAGGAGTGACAACGTGGTCCTAGAATTTGAATGGCTTACCCTTTGTGCTTTCTGATTGTTCAGGAATTGTCTACCTAGCTGCTAAACTGGTGGGCTTATGAAGTATCGAATCTTCTTGGCTGCGGTCATTATTTTTGGGACAACCTAATAGTAACGAATTCGACTTAATTTGTATTCTTTAGCCTAAATGTATTCAAAAAATCTTACTGAGAATGAAAAAGGAACGAAAATAGCATTTTTCTGTGATGACCGAATTTTATTTCGTCATTTCACACAATGTTTTAAAAAATCGCTTTCTTGAGAGATTTTCGCAGCGCGCAAAAGACATCCAAGTGATTTTGTATCTTCGATTTGTAAAGGAAGTGATC
>JARK01000092.1:113204-123410 GCA_000688135.1 Ancylostoma ceylanicum | reverse complement strand
GGGGGGGGGGGGGGGGGGGGGGGGGGGTGGCGGCTGCTGGATGGTGAACTGAATCGCTTCCCGCCATACGTGGAGGCAGACGCCCCTGCCCTCTATCGACTCCAGATCATCGCGATCTCCGATGGGATAAAATTGCATCACGGAATATGTTTATTTCAATGTCAATCTCTGCTTCGAGGACAACATCCTCAGAATACTTCTTCTCTGTTATAGGCCTTCAGTTCTACCATAAAAAGAATAGTAATTCCCCTCAATAGAGAGGAAATTGCTGCAGAAATTGTTTCTACAGCGAGCAGTTGGTCACCGAACACGAGCAATCGATGTGCAGTGTGGGCGAACAGATCCACCACCGCTCATCCGGAGAACATTCCAGAAACAGAACATCCTGGAAACTTTTTCTTGGCAGAACGGGAAGCAGACCTACTGTCGAAGATCCTATGTACCTCACTCATTTCAGCACTTCCTTGCCCGTAAAGGTCTGGAACAAGGAATTCTCAGTGGAACCACCCAATTTTGAGTTCTCCACACTTTTTTTCTGTTCAAATGTCTGCCTAAAATTTTTGTAAGCTGGGAGATCTGATAGATTACCCTGGTTGCAACTTGAAATATCTATGCCTCTGCAACCTACAGATCCACGTAAAAATCCAAATCTCCACAAAAATTTTGAAATCTTTTATGAAATTTCCACATGGTTAAATTCATAGAAGAGGCATGAATGAGGACTCTTTAGTTTGAATTTTGAATTGAATTTGAATAAAAGAAAAGCTAGACACTATTGCTGATACCGTCAGCGTCGATGGCGGTGGTCCATTCGCGGCCTCGACAAGAACGCCGCGCAACCGCGCCGCACGCGCCGGAATAGAGGAAGTCAGCCGCCGAAATGCAAATGCTATTTCTAGGCGCTTTTCTTTCCGATTTGGTAATCTTTCTCCAATTTTTTCTTGCTTCGTCGCTAGAAGTGAACGGTTGTCGTCCGTTAAGGTTTGCCAAAAACCTGTATTCGTCTTTAGTCGTCGTTATGTTGAAAGCAGACCTTTTTCAACTGTGTTACGATAATCACTGCCACGCCATCCTCAATGGTTGCATCGTATATTACGTGGGTTAGAAAGCTAGCCTGCAACTTGGTTAAGCTCCTTTTGTCGACAAGTAGTTGGGTGAAAAGGTTGTTGACTTTTTTTCGGATAGCATGATGGCGCCAAACTTGTCGACAACGTCTTGCTGCTTAAAAAATTGTCGATTAGTTGCTTTGAGGCAATGTGGGCTGAAAACTTGTTCTTGGGATTCAAGAAGTGCTCTTATTACTTTCTCACTTTTTTTCCAGAATTCTTGGATTAGAATAGGATAATATGGGGTGATTCGAAATTACGCAGATAAACCAGTAGGTGCCTATCTAACGGATTCGAAGCAAGTTGAGACACTTATTTCCAGAGAACGTTTATTGATCAACAATCAACAACATTTAAGATGAGTTATCGAAAAATCCTTCAGTGGCAGCGATACAGGACTTCAGAAGTTCATGGAATGACTTGCGGGGCGCATCCGATGAACCAAGTCAGTGCTTCAACCTCCCAGACTCCTCTGTTACCAATCTGCCGACCGCGGAGGGATGGATGGCTTGGTTGGCTATGGGTACGATCGAGCCATCCGCCTCACAGGCTTCATTTGTTGTTTTTCAATCACTGTCTATCTGAGTCAAGCTTATCAGCCGCGCACTATACGCTGTCCACTAGACGAGACATACAGTCGCGGCTGAAAGTATTACAATAAATGGTCTTCCGTGCATAACTTCTTTCAGGGTTCACACACTAGTTCTCACACATAAGTTAGTGCCTTTTGTTTAAAAAAAAAAACTTGTCTAGTTTGGACCATCGAGATAAACACTGATCTTCACGTTTCTTCTTTTCTGAACCTCTACATGATTTGTTGAAAATTCCTTTTACTTCTGAGCCAACCAGGTTTTCAGGTGGAAAAGTTTATTGATGACCTGACGTTTCGACTGAATCGTCGTCTTCGGAGGCCCTAAAGTGGCTCGCAGTTCATTATTTGTGATCGAAACCGCCAAACGTCTTCACCAACCCTGCAAGTTTTCGACCTTTTCCCGAGCTTGCTATCTCAAAAGACCACAAGATGAAGAATAAACCAATCCTTTATCCACCGTTATTGCGAAAAGTCCACAGCTGACTGTCGTTTGGACAAGTGAGCATCACTTGGACGTCCGCATCTCATATTATCTACGATGCTCACTTGTCCGCAACGACAGGCAGCTGCGGATTTTCCGCAATAACGGTGGATAAAGGATCGGTTTATCCTTCATCTTGGTGTCTTTTGAAAAAAACAAGCTTGGGGTGAGGTCGAAAACTGGCAGGGTTAGTGGAGACGTTTGGCGGTTTCGATCACAAATAATGAACTGCGAGCCACTTTTAGGTCTCTGAAGAAGACGATTCAGTCGGAACGTCAGGCCACCAATAAACGTTTATTTATATCTAAAAACATGGTTCGCTCAGGAGTGAAAGGAATCTACAACTACAACTGACTTGAAGATCTGAACTGCCTAGCTTTGTCCTGGAAGGTTATGCATGGGAAACCGCTTGTTGCAATACTTTTGACCTCGACTGTATGCGCTGCAAAAGGTTCCATCCCATGCTGGTAATTCAGAGGATCGGTCCGGAGATGATTAGAGCCAGTTATCATAAACAGAAAAAAAACAAAAGGAAAAACATAGAAAGAAAAAAAATGAAGACATTATTGTTCAATTTCCATAAGTTCTCTGGCAGCATATGAATTCGAAGTAGGATGTGTGCTCGATTCGAGGAAAGGCATAATGTTTTTCTTTCAAAATGGTTCATCTCTATAGTTGAATAAGGAACTACGTCACAGTAGAGCATATCACACTTTCATGATTGCAGTGTCGATCTGATTCTCAATACCGCAGTGGTTCTTTCCACGAAGAATACGGAAATAGCCTGAAATAACACATTTTCTCCACATGTTGAATCGCCGTTTACGTCATAAAATACAGTGAACATCAAACGACTGTAGACAAGGGGCGGGACCGCGGCATGGGCACTCTGGTTCTGTGTTGCACTGAGGCAGCGGGCCTGCTGGGCAGGGACACGGAGGAAAACCGATACGTTGTGATTTCCCGCCGCCTCGGGAAGTGCAGCAGACAACCAGAGTGCCCGCGCCGCGGTTCCGCCCCCTTGTCTACGACCGTTTCGATTTCGCTGTACATACCATTCTCTCCAAAGTCGGTGTTCCAAGAGTTTGCAATCAGCCAGTAGTCTGTTCCATTTTCTCTACCCCAACCAATGATTTTGACCGCGTGTAATCCCATATTGTCACCATATTTGTGCTAAAACGGCGACTATGCTTTGGTATTTGCTCATAAGTGAATGGAATAATGTGAGATGAAAATTGTTGTTGATAGGAGCATAAGGACTAACCACGTAGATTCCTTCCTTGTAGTTCTTGAAGTCCTTGTAGACCGTGAATGTAGCGACCACAGGTCCGTGCTCATAGATCCACTGCCTGATGAGCTTTTCATCATCGGAGAGGGAATAAGCTTCCTTTGCTGAACTTGATAACTGTGAAATATGCCAAGAAAACCGAATAATGCAGCAGAAATACCGAGTAATTCAAATTCTCTTCCAATATTGAGGTCATGAAAAAGTGAGGTGAGATACAGCAGAAGCTTTAATGGACCTTTGTCGACGTGTGCAATTGCGGGCTTTCTCACAATTCATTCTGAATTCTAAACTGTTTGACATCCCTTCCTCCGTCCTTTTAGGCCTGACACCTTCAGTTATGAATATGCATAATGGGGTGGTATGGCAAGTATTCAAGCCGTAAATTACTTCACTTGGGATCCACCTCGCCTTCTGTATGTTGGTGACTATAAGTACTTTGGAATAATCGATTTTTTTTTCGAACGATCGAATTTCGAACATATTCGATTTTTCACTTTTTCGAATGAACGAGTTCCGAATTTGTTCGATTTTCACCTTTTTCAAATACTCGAGATTATTCGGGCGTTCGATCCTCTAATAATCGCATGAATTCGACATTCCGCTTCGATTTTATTCGATTATTCGAACAGTTTGACTATTTCATAAGTCGCGGAGCCTGCAAGGACGTGAGTACTCTACGTACGGTGGTGAAGATTTCTTTTACTGCTATAGCCCTCTGAGAGTACGACTCCGACCGTGACCTCAAGTAACAGAAAAAATACACCAGCTACGTCAGTGTTCTACGCATTCAGGGTGAACATAGCACCAAAGTGTTAAGGCAAAGTGCTATTTATTTCTATTTATTTCTTGCTTGAAAAAATAAAGTTACGATGGCATTCGAATTGTTTTACTAAATCTTGCATTTGAGAAGGTGAGGTTCTCTTTTTTACTCCCTTCACAGTAACATCTCTCTTTGTTTAAAAGCAAGAGCTCTGGTCGGTACTGGGGCAGTGATTGATTAGGGTAGCAAAATACGAGCTTTGGGTTACTATTACTATAGCGAACTACAAAACGCATTAGACAAGGGTTGAGACCGCGCGCGGTGTCCTCGAACGCAGATACAGAGAGTTCTGCATGCGGGCTCTGGTTGTCTGCTGCGGCGTGGCACTCGAGGCAGAAGCAGACGACCAGGGCCAGCATGCAGAGCCCCATGTGTCTCTGCCCGAGAACGGCGCGGTCCCACCCCTTGTCTACGGATGTTTGGAGTTCACTGTACCTTATACGCAGCTAGGAGCTAGGGTAGAAAAGTGATGTCCTCGAAGATGTTGTTCCTACCAAAGTATTTATGAGAAAACAAAACTTGAAAAATCGACTACCATACAGTAGTCGTTCTCGGCGGGCTATCCGATAATACAGAGCAAGACATGGAAAGAAGAAATTGGAGAACACATATTTTCCCTCGGATATTCGAAATTATTGGATTATTCTAGACGAAATCGAATCGAATTTCGAATGAATTTGAAGGTGGGTATCGCGGATTCTCGCGGTCTTAGTGATCTATTTGTGTTGTTGTATTTGCTTGTTGGGTGATGTATTGAGACTGTGCGCGGTTATCATAACCTCTGTGCTTGAGCTCTTCAGATCTGGGTGAGAATTTGCGCGATTGCCGAAATAATATAGAAAATCCTAGCATTCTTGTGACAGTATAAAAGCTCAAGCACAGCAGAGCTTCCACATATAAGCGTAGAACTTGTATTCGATCCGTACTTTCTTTCTTGCGCAATGAATCATTCAACATTTGATGTGTTATCTCCGTACCCTAGGAGGCTGGTGTGCGCTCTTCGGTAGTTTTAACAGCGAGCCCCCATCTTTGCGCCTCTTTCATATAGCAGTGGTAACATTGTTCGTTATTTTCAATTACTTATTATTTGCTAGTGTTTTTATGGGTTTAATTGCCCAAGTTTGAGGTAACATAAAGTGTGCGCGCCTTAGTGTTTGTGAGCAACGAAGATCCGTTTTCAATATGTGCGAAACTACTTTAGTGGACTCATCTCAAATAGTCAAATTTAGAACAAATCTGAGAAGAGCCGTTTTTCGAACAGTCGAATTTAGAGTGAATACGAAAATGGGCTTTCATCGAATAGCTGAATCTCGAGTTATTCGAATTCGAAAGTTTATTCAAGTTTCTCAATCGAATACGTTATTTGATTCGAAGTTTCTGGTAACCTCAATACCAACCCGTTTCCTCTGTTTGTCCACCGCGAGCGGTCGATTACAGGACAACTGTTCGACCACAAAGATCAAGAAGCGAGTTCTCGCCGAGAAGACCACGGAACGGAGAAGATTCCACCCCAAACCGTTTTGGGTGCGCGTGGGTTGTATGCCTATATGCTCGGCAGGTCGGCTACGTGTGGCAAAAGGCTGAGCGGCAATGACTAACAGGAGCGAAGGAAGGCCGAAGACCTGATGGCTGGAGGAAACTGGAAAATTTTGACGAAAGGAAGCAAAGGACGGAAACTGGATCACTCTGTTCGTTGGATGTACGAACAGATCTGCTGAAGTCTCTGCAAAAAAAGCCAGACACATTCTGTGCTATCGCGATAAAGAGAAATGAATAAAGAATAATACCAATATCCATTCATTCGCTCTACTGGGCTTATTGGAGTTGATTGGATTGAATTCCGTTCTACACTTTGAATTTGAGCTTGTGGCAATCTCTCTATCTTTGTTACGGCACCGAGCATTTATGTGCCGTTAAGATGTCGAGGATTATATGCGAGTTATGAATTTGGGGATGCAATGCAAAAGCTGTAATAATTTTCGGCGTTACGTTTTCCGGACTAACCACTCGTTCGTATCTCGTTCTAAAACTCACAGTATTTAAGCTGGATTTGCATTTCTCATCAGCGAATACCCTTTCTGAAGACCTCTGCCCATTTGTTGAAGTTCACCTCACTCCCATATTCCGTTGCATTTGCGCGAGAGAATACAGGTGCAATAGGGAAAAATAGTTACCTTACAGATAACAACCTACCAAAGTACTTGTCTTCCTCATAGGACTTCTTGTATTTATGCTGGCACCTCTTTCGACATTTTGGAGTGGGCCATGAATCCTTTGGACAAGGTCCGTAGAAGGATTCATCCTTATGTGGTCCGCACGGATAGAAGGCGTACGGCTTGCACACATTCTAAACGACTTCAATTCGTCGGATTATTTACTTTAAGCACATGAAATCACCTTCTGTCTATATTTTCCACCAGTGACAACACCGTGGTTCCTCATCCAAAGGAATGCGAAAACAGGCCAGCCACCCCCGCATCTGAATCCAAGAAAAACTTCTAAGAATCTCGATAGATGTGTTCGATGCAAATACTATATTCAAGTTTCTCACATACCCTCCACTTCCAGAGCACGAAAGTATATCCGTGTCGGAAACTATCACCTTAAAACACAGGTTCAAATGGGCTTATTCATCCCTTATGCAGAAGTCCTAATAGATGTTATATACATTTATCGCACTGTTTGATTGCACGCAAAGTTCATCTGACATAGCCGAAGCGGACGCTACTGCCCAGCATGAGCCTAAAAAATTCAAGCGTTCAAATCACCATGGCCCACGCTCATCAAATCATGAGAGCGAAACGCTTTTTTTTTGGCATACCGCAATGAGACTGATCACGTACGGTGCGAATCGATTTGCATTCTGGCCACTGTGTGCGTGCGTCGAAGCTAAAATTGGAAAAGTGTAGTGATGGAAAATCATCGATGTTTAATCATATTTTTGAATACTTCTTTTCTTCAACATGCTCTACATCAACAGTTTTGGGAATAAAAAAATTGGAGGATCTTTCCTACAAAACATCAATCAGACTATGCAAAGAAAATTAGTAGACAGGTGGAACTACATATACTAACCTCTCAGGAGGTTCTTCATCACGTATGGGCGTCCACACTTTCCCTTTCGTAGGTTTCCCCAATAATTTTGGACTCATTATCCGAGCTCTCACGAACGCGTCCGCTTCAGGTGAGTACTCCGCCTAAACATCTCACATAAATTGGTCCACAAATTCTGTAGGTTCCATTGTCTCTATAATTCTGGTTCAGTGAGAAATTCCTCACCCTGTAGAATGATTGGTGCTCATTGATGTAGTCAACAAAAGCTTGTTCACTTAGCTGTTCAACATGTTCCTCTACGGGTTCAGCGAGGAATTCCTCTTAATTTCCATACATCATATAATTGCTATCGTGGATTTCTCGCTATAAAGAAATTGTTACGTACCAACTGTAGTCGGTTTCGCGGCAAATGCCGTCACCAATAACGCAGCAAGAATCCACATCTGACGAAATATGTTTTATAATAGGTTGGTGCAAGGCACCGTCCCACCTCAAAATGATTTCCGAGCCTTTCGCATTACAGGAAGCCGCAGTGACTAGTGAACAGAGTATGTAGAATATGTGATTCTGTGCAAAACTACCGAAAAACCCGTTTTAGAGCACCAATTCCGGCGGAGCCAGTAGGTGGGACAAAGGGTCCTTCTGATTAAATCACTCCTATGTCATGCAGAAGCTCTATAGTCCTGTTCCGCCCATTGGACCCATCAGAATTATGACTCGAAAACAGGTTTTTCCGACAATTTTGCAGGGACCCACATACACCTTTCTAATCAGCGGTCAGGATATTAGTAGCTCGATTTACCCTCGAAATTAAAAATTTCAAGCTTTACTCAGGAAGGAATACCATCATGAACAAAAGTTCAAAAGGTGATATCTTTTTGGCCAGTACTGTATATGCTCATCACTAAAAAGACTAGAGCGACGCAAAGATAATAATGTTAGAAAAACGTTTTCGTAACGCCCTGATGACAAAAAAGACAGTGCCCTACAATGTCACGTCACACGATGACATGACATGTCGAAGATTGAGACAATTGTCACAAGTCTGTGCACAGTAGACATTTGACTCCACTGACTCGATACGACCTTTGAATAGTCACTGTTGGAATGGATCGAATTACAAGTCGTGCTAATCATAGGTGGAATACCCTGAGAATGAGTCTCACCCAACCTTCACTTTTTTGGCCAACCCTGGGTGGAACGATCACTTTGGGGCACGGGGGGGGGGTGGGAAGGGGAGCGAAGCCCCCCCCCTTCCCGCTATGGGAGAAAGAGTTCTTTTATTATAGTTATTGTAGAGGAAGAGCAGATTTAGTATAGGCCACTGTGGTGGAAGCTGCGTAAAAAAATTATCCTGAGCATTCGTGGTATTTACAATTTTGACAGCATTATTTTCTAAAACCTGGAGAAGTGTTGAGAAAACATGATTATGTGGTAGTGGGAGAGTAACAGTACTACTGGAAAATATCCGGAGATTGGAGCTGAAGGGAATTTATGAATGAGAATCGACCCGAGAAAAAATGAATTTTTTTGAGTTTTCAACATTAATTTTCAGAAATATCCGGGACCCGGCTGCAAAACTCTAATGTGAGAAAAAGTAAGCACAATGTAGTGACTTCAAGGGAAAATTCACTTCATGCACAGATTGCATACTGTTATCAGAACTGCGTGCCAAATTTCTGAAAAAATGCAGACGCGCAAAAGTAGGGCCCGCGCCGCGCCCTGTCTTGGGCGCAGAAGTGAACCTTTTTCAAATGTCAGGTTGCTAGGAAATAGAGGAAGATTTTCTCTTTCCAATAGTATCCAAACCTCCTTAATTGCTTTTGAACGCACGTCGAAATTTTTGTACAAAGTTGGGCTATTTTCGAACTTTGAGTGGATTTTTCAGGATTCGTTGAAAACCTTTTCCGGATGTCAGGTTGCCAGCGTGTTCAGCTGACGATTCTGCGTCGATTGATACCTGGATGCAGGATGGAAGTTCGCTGGCAAGCTCGGAATGCCGGTTGGTGAGAACGCTATAACGGGCATTCTCATCGCCAAAACGAGGAAGTACAGAGAGTGAAGAGACGCAGACAAGGGCAAATGAGAACGCCCGTTGTAGCGTTCTCACCAGTCGCCATTCCGAGCTTGCCAGCGAACCTCCATCCTGCATCCAGGTATCAATCGACGCAGAATCGTCAGCTGAACACGTTGGCAACCTGACATCCGGAAAAGGTTTTCAACGAATCCTGAAAAATCCACTTAAAGTTCGAAAATAGCCCAAATTGGTACAAAAATTTTGACGTGCGTTTAAAAGCAATTAAGGAGGTTTGGATATTTTTGGAAAGAGCAAATCTTCCTCTATTTCCTAGCAACCTGACATTCGAAAAAGTTTCAATTCTGCGCCCAAGACAGGGCGCGGCGCGGGCCCTACTTTTGCGCGTCTGCATTTTTTCAGAAATTTGGCACGCAGTTCTGATAACAATATGCAATCTATGCCATGAAGTGAATCTCCCTTGAAATCACTACATTGTGCTTACTTGTGCCCACATTAGAGTTTTGCAGCCGGGTCCCGGATATTTCTGAAAATAAAGGTTGAAAATTAAAAAAAAAATCATTTTTTCTCGGATCGATTCTCATTCATAAATTCCCTTCAGCTCCAATCTCTGAATATGTTCCAGTAGTACTGTTACTCTGCCACTACCACTTAATCATGTTTCCTCAACGCTTCTCCAGTTTTTAGAAAATAATGCTGTCATAATCGTAAAAACCACGAATGTTCAGGGTAATTTTTTTCACTCAGCTTCCACCACAGTGGCCAATACTAAATACTTTCCAGTAGTACTTCTCTTCCTCTGCCGTGGGCAAGCGTGGTTCCATAAGTTT
>JARK01000092.1:64431-81761 GCA_000688135.1 Ancylostoma ceylanicum | reverse complement strand
CCCCCCACCCTGCGTCCGCCACTGTATCTCACATAATTTGCCCGTAAGCTCCTTGACGTCGTTTCTGTGCAGAGAAAAGGCTAAATGAAAACGATTGACAGTGGTGACTTGCAGTGAAACGCTCACATGTGCACGTCTTCTTCATGGTGCATTTATCCTTGCATAAAACCTTTTTCGGGTAGAAGTTTACCCACGCAAGACCAACGTGAACCTGTTTATCCTTCTGGATAAAATGGAAGAAGAAGAGATAACAAAGATGCGACACCCAGTAGAGGTATTTAGTATTTAGTATTTAGTATTTATTGACACAGACAGCGTCCGTGTATGATTAAAACAACGTAAACAAACACAAAACAACAGCAAAATTCAACCGTCATAACGTAATTCAACATGAACTGAAATTAAAAGCACTGGTGAGGTAAGGACATCGAGATTAAAATCTGAGAGAAGAGACAATGAATGACATAAGATCATTAAAAATACAATAGTGATTCTTCTCAGGACTTCAGATATTCCTCCAAAATTTTCATAACTGTTACTAGTTTACTTGGAGTGATTGACTTCTTGATGAGTGCCTCGAAATCAGGCCCCGCTCTATTGACCAGAAAGTGTTTCCTGATAGTTTTCCTAGCCCTTTTTAGTACGAGTTTCCTGGAAGTTCCCCTTGTGACTGACTCTCTAGTACTGAAAAGCATCTCCTGTTTGAGGTCAGTATATCCATACAGAATTTTATAAATCATGATCAGAGCAAATTCAAATTTTCACCCAGAGTAAACGGGTTGACACCTTCTGATTTACCAGCACGTAACGGGGCTTCAAAACTCTGGGTTTACTCTGGGTAATTTCCATGATGCATCCAGGCCCTCAATAAGAACTTGCTGCCATCCGTCAGTGTTGGACAAAGAGCCAGCATTATTCGCTTATAGACGTTCTTACACAATGACAGGGGGTCTGGATGCATCGTTGAGATTACCCAGGCCAAACGCATTGACGACTGCGCTAACGATGGGTAAATTTTGGGTGGTGTTGACACGTTTACCCGGGGTAGTCTCAATGATGCACGCAGCTCCAGGTAGCCTAACCTTTGCGCGTTAATTCTTTACCATGATTTTTGCACGAACAATATTCCCCTTTTTCCGATTGTTTCCACAAATCCCACTATTTCATTTTTTGTGTCACTGGAAAAATGGCTATATTCTCTTCAATTTTCTACAATCCTTTCCCTCATGATAAGCTTATAGGAAAGCTGCGAACACTAAATCGCATTCTTCTAGGAACTCAGAAAACATCTACATGAGAGTTATGAGTGGGCTGGAACACTGCTAATTAGTTGTTTCCGTTTAAATTGTGAATTTTAGTGTTCAAAGCTCAGAATTTCATATCATCCGCAAAAACAAGAAGCGTAGCAATTATAAGACTCATCATTTCATGACATATATAGCTATATTGAGGCATCAGAAATCTTATTATTATAGGCAATTCTAACTAGCTAACGAGGGAAGGATACCAGATGTCCGTGGAATCTTAAAATGGGGTATGCCTCTTAGTGTATAGCTGACCATGCTGATCCCCGTTATTTTCTTTGTCGGTGCTCTCTGCCGCTGCAGAAACAGTTACGACGTTGTATGTGCAGTATATATGTGCAGTTTCTACTTTCATCTGCCGAAACTGTATGAAAGTGAAGTTGCCGTGCAAAAGGGGTGCAGCATTTGTTATCAGCAATCTAAATAACCCTATATGCAAAATTTCATGAGAGAATATGTTCATCTACACCCGATTTGCCTAAGCAAGATCATTCATGGAGGTCTCATTGATCGCGTAGATCAGGTGAGTGGTGGTGTACTGTTAAGTGTCTCGCTCTTCAAGGAAGCAGTCCCAGGTTCAATCCCTTCAGCAGTCCAGCTATTTGCATTTCCATTCCACGTGCTGTTTTCCTTTGAGAATCGATTCTATGCTATTTTATAACGTTTTTCACTTGCAATTCCATGATCTGAAAGTGCGGGAGCTTTTTGAAGGATTCTCATCACCTCGTCTTTGTTAGCAGTGCAACTGGTAATGGTAGGTGTATGGTGCTTACGTGGTCCAAATTTTCAAGAATTTTTTTAACGCTGAAACTCCCCATAGTAGGGTTATCTGAGGTGCTGAACACGAATATCGTACCCACTTTGAACCGCAATCCCATTTTTCTAGGGTTACGGTAGAAGCACTGTGGGGAACCGAAATAAGTTGTCCACTTCGGCATCCAAATGGTAGTGCCACTCAAAGTTATGTTGACATTTGTGGTCAGCGCCTAAAATAACCCTTCTCTGCAAAATTTGGAAGGATTCTGTGAGGTGCCTAAACTTGCTTATGCCCACATATGTATGTCTCCCTTGATACGACTGGTACGAGCACTTCCATCTTTGGCAAACCGGCGTAAACGGGTATTCCTTCGGTGAAATTTTGCATATGGGGTTATTTGGACTGCTGATCACAGATTCTGTATCCATTTTGCATGGCAACGCGGTTTCCGTGTGGTTACGGTAGATGGTTGTAGAAAGTCCATGTACGTATACACTGCACATGCAAGGTCATAACTTTTCCTGCAATGGGACAGAGCACAAATGGGGAACATATTACAGATCAGCATTCCCAACTTCACATTGCTAGGCATATCTCATTTCGAAATGCCACGGACATTTGGTATCCTTCCCTTGTAAGCTAGCAAGGTGTGAATAATTTTCGATTACAAATAAGGGATAGAATACGGGGTAGCACGTCGTAGCTAGATGAAGCACTGAGCATTTAGTGAAACGAGACCTGCTTTCAATTTTCCTGTCAGTTACAGGAAATTAAGGTGCCCTCAAATCCAGCGCTCTATCAATTCAGAAGGAGTGAAAATGTGGGAAATTCTATTCAATGCTCCAAAATTAAGAGTTTGCCACTACCCGCTAATCTCTAGGTGAGGACGTTACAGAATAGTTAATAGAAATTATAACACATGCATATGTAGTAGTTTGGTGGACGGGAGGGTGGGAGGGGGGCGTGGGAAAAAATTGGGATCTCCGCCGTTTTGGGGACCAGGACAGCAGATAATATTAGCGAAAATATCAATTATAACTATAAATAATCAACAAAAATCATTTAAAAAATACTAAAAAGAAACAATTAAAAGTGCACTAATACAGAGTTTTTATTTATTTTGTAAAGTAATTTCGGAAATTCGGCGACCCATTCTCGAGAGGGAGGGGGGAGGGGGGTGCGTATGCCACTGCTATACGGGGATATCTGCATTTTCTCCACAGAAGGTGTAGGAAACTCCACTTATAGTGAGGACTGAATAAAAATCGAATGAGTAAAATAATTCGACTATTAATCTGGGATCCGATCCGATGAATTTACATGTTTGAGGAAAATAAGATTCCAAATGCCTCCTCATAGTTGCTCAAGGGTCACAGTGCTCTCTCTATTTCAAATGTCCGAACTATCGACTTATTCGAAATCGAATTTTTGAACTCAAATATATCCTATGCATTTTTCGTAGTGGCTATGAAGTAGCAAAGTATAACTCTAAAGGTCTAGGCCCGCACACCGCACTACACCACAGGAACAATCTTGAATGAAATTTGAAAATTGAAACTTGCGGATGCGCAGACNGGGGCTTCGCTGACACAGCCTCACGGCTGCGTGACAACACGTACGCTGCTGGGCTGTGATTGGTCGATACATGTGCGCGTCGCGGCTGCAACCTTCGAACGTACGAGCAGCGCTGGCTAGAAATAGACATGTTTTTTGAGCTAAAATGGGATAGATGAATGCCACAGGAGCCAAAAAAGTGTAAGGGTGTCCAACGGAGTCATTCAATGCGTCGATTTTGAAGGAAGAAGCTGGATTTAACGAGCATACGTGGTGCGGCGCGGGTGCGTCGCGGGTGCGTCGCGGGTGCGTCGCGGGGTACGTCTTGACCGCCTCCCCCACCTCAGAACCGCAAAGCAGCGCTCCCGCAAAGCGGTTCCCCTACGCTGATTCGTACAATTCCTCACGTCTTGACACGTTTTATCAGGGATTTAATGGGTTAGGACAAGAGAGGACGGTTAAGACCTGTTAAAACAAGCGTGATGCGCGTCAGAACATGTCAGAAGGAATGTATGGCTGCAATAAAACCGTGCTGCGGCGCTGGCGCCGAACGGTTGCTTAGTGGCACCAACGAAGGGATCAGCAGTGTATCATGACGATCACAAGCTTACAAACATGCACATTCCGTAGAGACATCATGTAACCCGTCTAGACGGCATTACAGGATGATATTAGGTTGTGCGTGAAAACTGCGTAGAATATGCATGGTTTGGACGAGTTTTGACAAGTCCAGTAAGGCACGAACAAGTTCTGCACGATGACCAGTACGATAGGAGCCTCCAGCACGAAGACATTATGAGGTTAACCAGTGGGATGGGCGGAGCTTGACACGTGTGGGAGTTCAACCTCATGCAAACCTTACCCATTTGATGGAAACAGGATTTCTACTGCGAATTTCATGCATGCGTTCGGAACCTGGTCATGTATTATCCCTAGTTCGTGTTGAACTGGGTCTTTTTTCATGCAATTATGGGTTACATGATGCAAGCACCAATTATTTCATGCATTCTGCGGCTTCAAGAATCCCTAAGTGAGTTTGCTAGCAGAGGCGTGAGATTGTGGTGATGGCCCATTTTACAGCAAGGGTTGTGGTCTCCACTCGACGCAGTTTTGAGGTTGATTACGACAAATTAATTATGAAAACCTCGTGTGCAATGAACATGTTGTCCATAACCCATCTCCTGGAAG
Organism: Ancylostoma ceylanicum; assembly: GCA_000688135.1. NCBI lineage: Eukaryota > Metazoa > Nematoda > Chromadorea > Rhabditida > Ancylostomatidae > Ancylostoma > Ancylostoma ceylanicum. The sequence goes on along the minus strand of JARK01000092.1, from coordinate 76,958 downwards.
CCGGAAGTATTTCATCACGGCGATGGCCTGAATCATGTGCGTGTCAGTAGAGTAGAAGTCACATGTTAGGAAAACTAATAACTCACAAACTGGTTCTATGTTATGATGGTCAAAAGAGTGGCTACGTAACGCTGGGGTTGTAGGACTCAATGAAGCCTAAAGTGGTAGTACCCATGTAGTTATCCTATAGACCACTTCAGTGTCAGCGGAGGAACCAGTACTGAATCAGGACCACGGTCGTCCTGATTCAGTACTGGTTCCTCCGCTGACACCTCCTCGCAGCCGCTCAGTACCACCGCAACAACACGGTTTGATTGCGGTATTGGCTTTGACATGTTTGGCTTTGACATGTTCTAACGCGCATCACGTGTATTTTGACCTGTTCTAACCTTCGTTTTCCGTTCAAACGTGTTAAAACTATGGCAGAACGTGTCAGGATGTGGTTAAACGTGTCGGGAACGTGTCTTGATGTGGTTAACATCCCATGAATCTTAGCCCAGAAGAATAAAGGGTTTAGAAGCAGTGCAAAATATTTGAGATGGCTAATGAGATGTCTTCCTCAAGGGGACTACGCTAAACAAATTACGACAAGAAGAGAAAGTCGAAAAATGGTGAAATTATCGGTTCCGCAATAGAGTGCGCTTGACACGCCTGGAAAATGGACAGCATCTCTGTGGCTCTGATATGCCTGGAAGGCGGTATAATGCAATGGCTACAGAACATTTAATTATCTATTTGTATGGAGCACATGACGGAATCTAATACGAATTAATCACATTGTGAATTGTGCAGCAAAAGAAGGAGTGCACATGACTACCCGGACATTTCTGGATGCGGTCTCAGATGGCGGCTAAATTGCCGACAAACATGGACCACACACTATTTCCTGGCAGATACCTCATGCGCATGTGAGTCGACATCGCTGGAACGCAGGTCGTAAGCAAAAACACTTGAATAATTCACCAACCGCCTAACGTCACAAGTCGAAATGGGGCCGATTAACGACGCCGATAGCGGAACGTTTCCTCGTTATAGTGGCCGCCTCATCTTCTGCTGACTAATGGACGCTCCGATGCATTTTTCCGCCGGAAGAGCACAATTTATTGCTGGGGAGGAATTGCTGGCTGATCTTGCGGCCAGCAGTCTTTCGTTAGCTAATTGTGCTGGCAAATGCTTGATGTCCAGCCAGATAGGGGCACCAGCAGAGTTCTTTGATGTCCGCTGCTGGCGATGAATGGAGATAGCAGTGTGACAAATGTCAGGGCTGCTTTGGAATAGAGGTGGAACTTTTCTTGGATCTTGGATGTCAAATAAGAAGGATCGTCGTCCACAGGGGAGAACTAAATCAGATTTGTCCTAAATTGGAGGAGAAATAGGACGAATAGAAACACATGATAGGAGATGGGGAATGACCATCCTCATCCATGCGTTTCTAAGTTTTCTCGAAAGCCGTCCCCACCGTGATCTATTTCACTCCCTTGTGGAGTGATTCATGCTCAGATATGTAAAAAGAACCAGGTGTGGAAACTTCATAGTCTCGCTCAATTGGAGAAACGGACAATCTGTGGACCTCATTTTGGATTAGAAAACTCCCTTGATCCTTGAAATCCCTCTAAATTCCTATCTTGAAGGCAAAAATCCCCTTGCCCTGCGTTACTGGTAGCAGTGGTGGGCGCACGCGTGGGGGCCGGGTGGGGAAGGATGTGGAGGGGGGTATGGGTCGCCGCATTTTCGAAATTACTTTACGAAATAGAGAAAAACATTGTGCTAGTATATTTCCAGTTGTTTAATTCCATTATCCTCCTTAAAATAATTATAATAATTATTTAATATTGTAACTGCTATCTTTAATATTTTTATTGTCCATCCGGGTCCCCAACCTGCGGAGACCCCACGCCCCCACCCCTCCCGCCCACTTTCTCCGTCCTCAGCTGGTGGCTAGGGAAATGTTCTAATCCCGAATGTGCCAAATGACTAGGTCACGAAGGAAATTCCATTAAAAGAGGTCATGTATAAGAAAGCTTCACTTTTAGGGAGAGTGATTTTTCCATCCTCAATACCCTATGACCTCTTCTACAGTCCATAATCGTACAGGGGATCTCAGTGCAATGGACCCGCCCGTACGTGTCACATCAGTCGCGACGTGGTGCGCTGATTGTCTGAGCATCCACACATTACATTGATATCACCATTCTCATCCACGCTAGGTACAGCCGCTTCCTGTCCAGACCTGTCTGAGCAGGAACTGCCGCGTCTGTTAGTGACGCATCCTTGCGGATTTTGTTCCAAGACACGAATTTTTGACCAGGTTTTCGCCTCCCTCAGGTTGTGAGGTCCATAGTCCTGCATGGAACTCCCCTCCTCCCTCCCAGTTCTTACGCTTCCAGCATATCAGGCTTTTGTAAGTTTCAAGTGCTGTGCGTGAGCCCACAAATGTAAAACCACTTTTGAGCCGAACAGGAAACTGCTTATTAATCCAAGAAACGCCTCCGTGAGATTTCCTTACTTACTATGCGATAGGCAATACCCAACGTGATTGATTTGTGTTCTTCTGCTCTGTTTCCATTTCCAATACTACGGCTAAATGGAAGAGCAAGTGATATATGGTGTGCAATTCCATCGCAGGAGACTAGAAGCGTTTGAGCCGCCAGCCAGTGGATTGCCTCAGGCAAAGTGAAGCAAAGATGAGGAATTAAGAACTGCTATGAACGTTGGCAAAGGTTGGAGAAAGATCGAATAGGGACTGTGGAAAATAATGATCAAAATCTCATCGAATAGCCAAAGGAGGGGAAATTTTACATAAAGCATGAAGAAGAAGGGAGTAGTGGAGGAGTTTCCAGCGAGTTTCCGGGAGAACTTTCTCTTAATTTCCTTCAGCTCTGAATCAATCATGGCTGAGCAACCCCCATCATTTTCGATGGTGGCTGTAGACTTAGAGTGACTTCCCTTCTTTGTCCCACCCCTTTGTCTTCAAAGAATGGGATCTTGTCCAAGTACCCATCCATGATCGAAACTCGGTCTTGCTTGGTGCTTATAAACCGGTCACGTGATCGCGTGAAATAGAGGAGAAGAAGACCTTTTCAACCTTTCTCCTCAACCTGATATTCCATTTGGGCTGAGGATAGGGATAGTGTTGAAATATGCTTAACCGCACTATATTGCCTGAGAGTTCTAAGCTCTCAGGCATGTCGGATCCTTACTTCTTGTAAGCCAATTTTCTTGGGTATTTTAATGCAAACAGGAATAACAACGAGCCCTAATCACACCTTCTGCTACCAGAACACGCTATGTATAATGGTTAGAAAGTGGTCATAAATTGAGGTTCTAATTGAGGACTCAGTTTTAAATGCAGGCTCAACTTTTTAAGTGTCCATAAACTTCCCCACATTCCCAATTCACATGCTTTGTAAGACCAATAATAGCCTCGAAAACTATATACACTTCATGATAATATTTATGTTACTTCGGAAGCGAAATGGACAGCAATCTCACACAACAAATAGTAGCCGGATTTTCATCTTCACCAAGCAGATTCATTGAATCAGCAAGAGTGCTTTTGGAAGAGGTACTTTATGTACATTCTGGAGAATTCAAGCAAAAGCTTCTTCTCGAGGATATGGGCGCATTTTGCTGGAAACACTGTGATAGTGAAATGTAAGTGCTGAGCCCACTTGTTCCAAGGCAAAAGGCTATGTTTTAGGCAGAAAATGTTTTTACTCTTTGGAAGAGAAATCATCGTCGCTAAGCACTTGCCCATGGGGAGCTATAATTTAGCAAAGTTTCTAAAATATTATACTTTGTCCCTGCTCTGTAGTTTCAAGCGCGCCGGTCTTTACTGCGCATTGAATCATATGTGAATATTTTAGCAGGAAAAAAACCGAAGTCAATGATACGTTATTGAATGTTCTTTCTTTTGACCTACAATTCTTTTTTTCTCATTATGCTATGTGAGAGCACGCATTTCGCGAGTCTATTGTGGCGCACCACGGAGTCTGGAAAGTCCATACGAAGAAAGCTGATGGTATCTTCTCTGAAAATAAATCAGAAGCTAACCACACGATGCAAGGATTTAGGAACCATCAAATTCTGAAGAATGTCGGGTTGTTTCCGGTGAATGGATAAAAAAATGGATAAAAAAAGAATCCTGGGGTCATCAAAAAGCGGATCAGGTGAGATCATGGGGCAGCCTGAGCAAGATGCCAAAATGCTCTCCATTCACACATTTTTCAATATATTCTATCATCAAGAAAATGTTGAGACTGTGTAGCTGTTTGCTGTTTAATGAGAAAAAACAGAGCTACATATACAGTACTGGTCAATACTGGCTCATCGCTAATAACTCTAAAACCTCTGCTGCGCTTGCAAGTTGTTATAATAAAAATTTTCTACTCAAAAAAGTCAAAACCCTAGATTTCGTACTACTTGTGCGCAACAACTGTGCTACTTCCACTGGTGGAATTACCACCGAAATCGACCATTTTCCAGCGGATGGATTCATGTCCAGTGCTAATTTGGCAAGTTGAGGCGTAATCCTGACACATCTGGAGCTCAATCGACATCACCTCGGAATTGACTTCCTTCAGCAAATTCATCTATTCTGGATCGCACCTGTGGCCCTGTTTCACCCTGTATCTTGTTGTACATGATGCTTCAGCTCGAACACAAAGAGCATGTTTGCATTAGTGTCGCAGGATGCCCAACGATTCCAGATACCCTACACGGACACGCGGTCACCAGTGGTGCACTTCCAGGGTTTTAAACTTTGCATTTTTATTTTGGTGGAGGAAAAATGATCGTGAGCGCATTGCTGCTTTTTTGAGCCGGTATGGCTGCTAGAATATCTGGGTAGACGCTGACAACAAGAGCCTCCCTAATGCGATAAGTTATGAGGACTCAAAATTAGCAGCAGCAGGTACCTGCAAGGAGTTGTGAACCTCCATGCTCCATTCTCAGTATTCGGTCTTTAGCAAAAAGGATGATTTTTTAACAGTTTTTTCAACAGTTAACAGCGCAACCGATTTCGAGCTAATTCAGCTCGTCCTTCTAGAAGTAGGGCACGATCTTTCACTATTCTGGCATTTGCCGAGGATCATCGCACTTCTGCGTGCCATATTTCACGTAATCCGAGACTTGATGGCAGCTACCGCTTTATTTTGTATTCCAGAAACCTGTGCGCATTTTCACAAGTAACAAGACCCTCAACATAGTCTCATTCTCCCCTAAATTAAAAGTGCAAATCTTGAATTCTGCGAAGTGCACCACTGGTGATGGCGTGTCCGGCTAGGATATCTTGAATGGTTGGGCATCCTGTGAGCACCAGTACAAGCAGTCTTTCACTGCTCGAGCTTAAGTATCATGCTGAACAAGACCCAGCTCAAACGGGACTACACCAATATGTTAAAGTTCTGGAGGAGGTCAATTTCAAGGTAATATCAACTGAGCTCCGAGGATACCAGGATTCCGGCAAACCTCACTAGAATTTCGTTTAATACAAATTCATTTGGTGCGAGCTCTATGTTAGTGAAAATTCTACAACTGGAGGTCGTGCTGTGGTTGAATGTAAGTAGAAAGAAATCCAGGATTTTCAGTTCCTTGAGTAAAAAACTTTTATTACAAAAATTTGCAAGTGTAGTGCAGATATTAGTAGCTCTATTCATTAGCATGAGTAATAACATCACCCCCCAGAATTAGAAATTTCAAGCTTCACTTAGAAAAAAATATGAACAAAAGTTCAAAAGGTGATATCTTTTTGGCCAGTACTGTATATACTACAGTCGCGGTCGCCCTGACCCAGGGCTGGTTCCTTCGTCGACGCCGCCTCGCAACCGCAGCGCAGCACTCTTGCAAAGCGCGCTTGCTCCGCTGGCTCGCTGGTTTTCTCATATCCTGACACGTTAGCAATAGTTTCAACAAGTTGGACGGGAAACGAAGGTTAAAACAACAAGTTGAAATACACGTGATGCGCGTCAAAACATGTCTAAGCCGATGGATTACCGCAATGAAACCGTGTTGCTGCGGTGGGGCTCAGCAGCAGCGAGGTGTCAGCGAAGGAACCAGCACTGTATCACGACGACCGCGAGTATATATCAGAGCTAAGAAGTGGAAAAGATGGTTCCACACTTTCCCGATGAGCCGCAAGATGTGTTGTGGACTGGGGAGGAAGTTTTCATCTTTGAAGCTTTCCATCCTTACAATTAGAACAACGATCGTCAAACAGTGGTCGCGATGTGGTAGTTGGCTTTGCCCTCCCAACGCGACGTTGCGGAGCAACTTCGCGCCCTGTTTATACTTTATTCTTGAAAGACGACGCGATGGGCTGGATTCGGGTCGCGCCTGCTGGCAGACGCGACGCGATGAATTCGGTGGTGTCGGAGCCTGGTTTAGGCTGTTGCTTCTTTGATTTTCTTGCTGCTTTGGCCTAAAACTTACGGGACTAGACGACTTATCATAAGGATACATAAACGTTGGCGCTTACGCCAAATCGAGCTACGTGTGTAACTCTGCGTGTACGTTGGCATGGCGCAACCGCGCGACGCTACCCATCGCGTCGCGCGTGTTCTAGCCGTCGCCGCTACGCCATCTCCTCGCGAAAAAGTATAAACACTCCTAAAGGGAAACCATCATAATATTGTCGTTACAGAGAGGTGCGATTATTTGATGGTGCTCGCAATTGCGAAGACATCTTAGGCTTTCACAGAATAAAATAGTAAAACCAGTGCCCAGATCGATCAACATGAGATTTTCAGAAAAGTGCTCATCCCGCGGAAACAAAAAAATCCCAACATGACCCTTGAGCGAGACCAAACTTAGGCCCATAGGTCCTTACCCTTGTCAGATCCTCCCGATCCCTGTTCTAACCTGTCCAAACGTGTAGTAGGGAACATGTACCCAAGCCCCGACCATTGCAGTTTGCTCTAACTCCAGAATACCGGCTAAGCAGTACTTCAAAATAATCACACTGATGGATTACTTCCCATTTACCGATCCCAAAGGGATGAAAGGCTCACTCTGTATGCCCGCAATGGGTTGTCTCTTGCACAAATAAAAAGTGCATATGTGGTCCTCACCATCTAAAGGCTCATTATATGGACCAGTTCTATGAAATCGTACTCATTTCGTCGACTGTTTACAGTACACATCGTTCTAATACTATTATTTGTTAACATTTGTCACGAATGTACTGCTACAACACCACTCCAAGCACATATCGGAACAATACACAAATCAATCATCCAACATATGTATCCAGAAATGATTAGAAGTGAGAGCATAGAGGCTGAAAGAAAAGTGTGTGGCTTTGCGAAAGGCAGTTATGGATAGGAATTCCAAACCAGATGAGGTAAAACGACCTCCGAAAACGAGGATTTGTGAATGCCCACCGCATTCACAAACTTCTAGAACATTTCGAACTTACAATTATACTTGTATATAAGGTAAAAACCGGATCAATCATGTCTCATAAATAGCTATGTGACTAGTATTATCAGTGGGGGCAAAGGAGACGAGGAGAAATGAAAGGAGGGATTTGGGGGGAATGGATGCGGGTAGCCCATAAGCCATTGCGGCTTAACGAGGGCGCCATAGAGCCTAGAAAGTCAGAAGTCAACAGAACAAAGGAAAACTATGGAGCGTGAAAGTGACGGGGGAAAACAGCATGAAATGATGACAGGCTAAAAACGAAGACATATGCCATATGTGATGGGTTAATAGGGGAAAAAACGAGTTGACGACTCAGCCACAGCTCGCGGACCACTGCTCCACCGCGGAATCGCCCGGTGATCCGCGCGTCTGTGGCTGGTTTGTGCTTCGACGTGTAGAATGTGCTCGGCAGTGGCGTTCGTGGCGACAATCGTGTCATCACATCACTGCCATTTTACTGCGAGTAGTAGAACACGCGGTCAAAGCACTCAGTCATGTCCTCGTCGTCATCGTCGAGACTTTCAACGTCACTTGCTCCGTCGGATGCTGTTTCCATCGCATCCGAACCGTTGTTAGCGCCACCGCTGGCATAGGCGCTGGTCGCTTTGTTATGAATTCCAATAATACGCTCCCTGAAAGAATGAGATTCAGGTAAATCCAAGAACAGTTCCTTCAAAGATACAAAACCATAAACCAGGGCAAAACTCCTAACGATATGGGCAAAAAGTAGCCAGGAATTAACTGCTTACAGCATCGATATGATCCCATAACTTTTTTTTTAAATAATGGAATGACAGCCCTCACGGAACTCTTTTACTCCCTGATAGTACAAGTTCAAAAACTAGAAAACTGGAAGAATGCCAAGTAGTATAAAGGGAATAGTATCAATTTACCGCACTCAAGACCAAAGAACTCACTAGATAAACAAAACAACAAAGCAAACGCAAACACTGAAGCAAACTGACCACTTATCACTGCCGGCAAAGTAGTACACCGGCGGTACCGCATGTTCGGCATCGAGCGGCATCGTATACGCTCCAGCATCTCTCCAGAGTAGCCAATCACCGACGCACAGTTGGCGACAACGGATCAGCGATTGGGCGACGTCGCCTGGTTGGAGTGAGGCGCCAAGCACAGTGCCGAAGTGCTGCGGGGCATCGGCAACGTCCTACAATTGAAACAACTCAAAATCAAAGCAATAACCAGCAAAACTCTTCAGAACTCACGTCTAGTGGGATACACTCTGGCTGAGAATTCATTAGTACACAACCGAACGAACCATAAACGCTGTCGTTAGTTTGGTAGACAAATCCAATACCATCGTCGAAATCTAGACGAAGGAATTTAGATGGTCCCTCCTTACAAATCGCACAGTACAAGAAAAAAACAGAAAAAAAAAACTAAAAAAGCTTACCATCTTTGGTAATGTAGCGTGCCTCAAGAGCTTGTTTGCCAATCACATTCGTGCACAGTACAAACGCCGCTGCGGCGAAGTATCTAAAATCATGCAAAATAATGTCGAGAGCAGAAAAGTACTGGTGGAGGTTCTCTATTCCCCTTTTCCAAGACCCCATCACTGGGTGCATAGGTAGGTGTATTGTTCCCGTCCACCGTCCGTTTCAAAGAAATAACTTCAGTTGATAAGCACGCTTGTCAAGGACGTCGATAAGAATAACTTTGATAAGTCTCAGGGCGTGCGGGCATCTTTCGACATGACTTCTACACTGTGATAAACTAGTTGGGCGAAACTACTTACCAAAGGGCGACACAACATTTAGAACACCACTATTTCTAAATTTTGGAGGGCAGGGCATGGATGTTTCATTTAGAATACGCACGGTAAAAGTGTTGATATCCATGTTAACAATGGGCAAATTTGTATGGAGTTATCACGTTTACCCCAGGTAATCTCAATGATGCATGCGGTCCCAGTACTAGTCCAGGCAAATAAGTCAAGGAAAACAACAATAATAATGAATGAACAAATAATTCATATGGCCTTTGATTAACGCGCTGTCTATCTCTATACGATAGCTAACAGAAGCAAGAAAAATTCTATTTCAATCCAAAGAAATATGGTTAGAATGTCACTTCAACATAAAGCCCTTGCTAAAACTACGCACACCGAACCCACGCTTCCAGAACACTGGAAAGAACAATGTCAACCAGAAAGTACGAAAAAAGGAAGAAAAATTAGAAATCATACCTCCCAGGTGTGGCAACAACTTTGAGCTGTGGGAATTCTCTGCTCCAGAACAACTGGTCAAGACCGGCATTGATCACATCGCACATCTAAAACAACTCTCATTCGTAAAACCCTCAAGTAAGCTAAACTTGTGCCTTCTCCAGATGCACACAAAACCAGATGTTCCACATATCTAATGAAGACGTTTGAAAGCCTACTGAATGACTAAGCTGTTGTTGGCACACACCTCCGGGAATCGTTGAGCTTTGTCCACATTACTGGCTGGGAATCCACCTCCAAGGTTGATGGTGTCCAGTTCGAGGCCGATTCGATTGGCAAACATGAACAATTCATGAACTTCGTGTAGGGCTTTGTAGTAGGTGCAAGCCGAAGTAGCGGAACCAAGATCGAAACTGAAAGGATAGGTAATAATTCTACCATTCATTGAAAAAAAACGTAGTTTCACAGTCAGTTTCATAATTCCAGTACTATCCCGCAACTCCCGAGACGACAGCTCGTAAGAACTTTATTTCCGAACTTGAAATACAATATCTGTGCCATTTTCATTGCACACCCTTCGGAATAAATGAATCCTGGATGAACGGTGAAAAAGTGGCTACGATATTGGCCTCCGGAGGCAGGTACGTGCCACATGGTCATACCTCGGAAGCAGAGGCCGAAGAAGAAAGAATGTTAAAATGCTAGAAAACTGTTTATACCTGATTCCAACGACCTTTGCACGAAGTTCGAACGCAGTCATCAACAATCCCTCAATCTCTTCAGGATCAGCGCCTTTCTGTGCGGACAGCGAATCGTTGTCACCACGGTGTCCGTTCATAGAGATGGCTAGCAAAATGCTGAAGAAAAACACATAGAATAGAGTATGAAAAAGCAAACAATGGGTAAATAGTACAACATACCGAGCATTCGGCGCATAGCTGATAGCATCCAGAAGTTGCTTTTCATTTTCGATCACAATCGTACCAACTTCGAGTTCTCCAGCGATTCTCATAGCTTTGCGAGTCCACAGGGGGCAGTCAAAGATGATTCGGTCAGCCGAAACAAGTTCGAGAGCCTGAAAAGAGAAATTTCTGATTATCTGAAAGAAAAAGGCGGGAAAATCAAGACTTTGTGAGACTTTACACCCCTCACAGTTATCTAGGTTCTATCCTATAAACCATGGTGGCTTTTTTCGCTCAAACTTGGAGAAAGCACAGTGAAGAAACCTAACTCACCATGGCAAGTTGCTGTGTATCAGCAACAGCAAATCCAAGCTGGGCAGAGTCGGCGAGCATCCTCGCCAGCACTGGATCAGCGTTGCAACGAAGAGCGTAGTGAGCCTGGACGCGTGGTAGATGGTCTTGCCAATCGTCGACACGCGCCATCACTGACGGCATGTCCATGACGAAGAATGGCGATGCTCCAGGCTGAAAACCGAACCAGTTAGCTTACTCCTGCGTACTAGGCACCATCTCAGCCCTCACTATACCCCCATGAACCCTTCATACCTGTTTGTTCGCGACGTGTCGCGCAATTTGTGTCGCATCGTGATTTTCGCCAATGATCACAACTGGCTGTTCAGCAAACAGACATTTTGACCAGATTTCATTTTCAACAGGCGAATGATACGACGCAGATGGAAGGCGACGTCGCTCGATCATGCGGCAAGTGGGTAGCTTTCAAATTTCTGAAAGAAAAATCACGTCATCTGATTATGCTTGCTCATGCTCGGCTAAATGTGATGCCAGTCACTAAGCTCAACTTCTAGATAATCCCTTCAGCTTACTCACAACAATCTTCTGAGAAGATGAATGAGTCATTTTACGGCGGATGATGTATGATCCAGCTTAACAACTGCCGAAAATGGCAAGGACTTGCACTTGGCTTGCATCACAAAACAACGCGAGATGCGTATCCTCAAGGATGCTCAAACAAAAAAAATGAAAACTCACCCTAGCTATCGGATTAGGCGAGTTAGGGTGGAATGTGGCGGGTGGAGCCGACGCGGCGTGCTAATTCTTCAGGCGACGACCAGTTGCACGGAAGCGGTGGCGGCAGAAGCGACTTCGCAACGACGACGGCGGCGGGGCGACACGCGACGCTAGTAGCGACGCGCGACAAGACGGGAGGCGATATGGTACGGGGTAGAAGACGTGTGTCGCAGCGACAACGACGCTCAAAAGCGGCGGTCACTCGCACACGCGGTGGCGAAATAAATAGGATAGAAAAAGCGAGACGGTGAGACCGGCGACGGCTGTGGACGAGTTGACCTGAAATTTAGGAAAAATCAGATTTACGGTTTGAAAACCCTTCAGCAATAAAATTCGAAAAGACATACAGGGTGGGAGGTTTTTCTAACCTTTATTTAGTATCAGATCTCGCGCAGATAAGATTTATAAAGCAACCCCGTTACGATTGTTATAAGCACTTATGGTAATGCTACAATTATTGGCTCAATTTATCTAATACACCTTCTTTTAACAAGATTTGTCACCCATTATTGGCTTGCGTAGGTAAACCTGGACCATATAGGTATTCTCGCGGTCAGCACGACCTAAACGTCTGCAGTCGCAGAAATCGCCACGCAGCCACCACGCAACTCAGTCGCAAGACCGCTGCGTGGCGCCATAACTGGCGAAGTGCGACGAGGCCGCCACGTGGCAGCGTTGCGACTGGGTTGCGTGGCGACTGCGATTTCCGCGACTGCAGACGTTTGGATCGTGGTGACCACGAGAGTAGTCATGTGGAATGAGAAATCTCTCAACCCGGGAGGTGGATAACTTTGTAAAATTTTGCTCTGAGATGGTAAAAAAATATAAATTACCCGCTACATAACTTTACGAATTTCACTGCCTTTCCAGGATAATCACTTCTAAACTAATTTAGCACCTAGAATAACCTATTCTCCTCCCCCCCCCCCCCC
>JARK01000092.1:48628-59536 GCA_000688135.1 Ancylostoma ceylanicum | reverse complement strand
CCGTCCCGCCCCCCCCCCCCCCCATAAATTAACCGGCTAGCGTCACAACTACGGCATAACATAGAAACATCATCATTATTCCTAAACGATTCCTACGACATCAGCTAGGAAAAATGCAAATTTTATGCGGCAAAGTAAGGCTTGTGACATTACCTCTACTGTAATTTCAGCTACTGAATGCTTCACTACAGGAAAAAGCTTTCCAGGCGTACACAAGCCAGCAAACCCTATTCATTCAATCAGACCGAGGACGATACCCGTGCTCACCATGGCAGCCGTATACGGTTAACTACGTGGCTGTCATGTGTCCGCGTTGCCATGGCTTAGTATAGAACCAAATATGGCGCGCACGTGCTTTATATGGAATGACAATCCAGCAGGAGCTACGTCTTCGCTAATCCATATGTCCATGAAAAGGCATATGATCTCTTGGTACCGTAGGGTATCGCTAGACCAGAGATCACATAAGGCAAGGCGACATCGTTAGTTGCGGGATGCGGCCGTCGCTATCAACACCTCATAATAGCCAAGCGCGCGTGACATGACCTAACAACGTCTCGGACCAAAAGCCAACGGGCGAGCATCTGACCAACCATCGTGTTAACGTTGCATTTATCTAGTTACGAAGGGCGAAAAGCTCACATGTGAAAGCTTCAGCCCGTGTGGGCGTCAGCGTAAGTTCATCTTCGGGACAAGTAATTAGCTCCTCTCCGCGATCATCATCCGTTCCAGAAATAGACTAACACACAGAGCATAACATCAAAAAAGGTAATATCCACTTCGAAAAAAGTCACGCGAAGCAATTCCATAAATGGCTTTCATGACTCGAGCACAATAGCACAACTTCAAATGTGTTTCCAGTTTCAAAAATAGTGGGTGAATTAGGGTAATGCGACAAATTAGTCAATAATGCGTGGGTAATTTGAGCATTTGTGACGACATTGAACAGAAATTTCCAATAATATCACACAAAGAGAAACCATTTGGATGTTACGTAGGGATTTTAGAAGCCCCATCATCCGAGAAAAGAAGCCACAAGAAATCACACCTCCAGCAATGCTAGCAAGCATTTGCAAAGAAGCTAGGACTCTTATAAAACCAACAACCAATGATAAGATTCTCTGGACTGGGACAGACCTTTTTTTACCCAAGGAGTATTCAGCGGGAATAACACACACCATTACTGTGAAGACGTGGTGCACAGCTCATGATATACACCGTTTCAAAAACGAAGACAGTTGAGTACTTGTGTCTACCACCAGCAATTCTCGCCTGCCTGTCCAAATACCACGCGATTTCTCGTGTCCCCTGTTTCTCGAATACCTAAACTACGTCCCCGAGTGAAACGTACTGCATTATGACAGAAAACCTTGTCACCATCACTATGCTACATATGTAAGCTGCAGAAAGGGGAACCTGACATATCCAGGCACTATTAAAGCTGCTCAAACATTATGAGAGGATTTCTAGCCCCTTTCGCCCTGAAAATAAGAACGCTTGTGAAAATGCATCGTCTCGTACCAAAATAGTCACAAGCTCTGGGAATTTCACTGTGTGTATAATTAGCTCAACACATGTTGGACATCATTTCTGAGAAAAAAATCTTGAAAGAGGTGAAAAAATCTGCAACCCTCCGAGCACTTCCACATTAACTTTCAGAATTTAAAACATAGCAAGTAGTTCGACCTGCGCAACCTACTTCCAAAAATTAGCAGTAAAAGAGCAAAAATTCAGCAAAATGAACCCCTTTCTACGCATTTAATAATGCTGACTTTCCATAATGTACAGCTCACCCCCCCCCCACCCCAACTCAAAATAATTACTAATGTTTCATGCCACTACAATCACACGCACCGTTTGTATTCTTGTAGAAAAACACCTGACTACAAAACTTATTGCTGTGCCACAACAGATCCCCTTGTGGTTTCTGCAGTCTAATTAAAGGCAGCACCCGCGGAAATTTTCATGTTTGAGGTTTCGCTGAATTTTGAGGTTATCAGAGACGATGAACTCATAGGCAGTGATGAAACAGCGTGAAACACGCCGGAAGACGGGGAATGAAGGCGCTGTTTTCCATGCGTTCACAGCGCGGACGAGTTTTCCGCTAAGGGTATACGCGCATAAGGCCACGAAATCCTGTGGATGGTGTGTATTTCATACACTACACTACATATACTGCTCTACGCCATGCGCCGCAATAGCTCTAGCTGGCGCTTCGAGCCGGGGAAAACTCGTACAGGCGTGAACACGGTCAGGCGGGTTCACGACGTCAGTTCGATTTTCTCTGCAGGTAAGCCATTATTGTTTGTGTTCATTTCACATTTATGATGTGCTGAGTCTGTACTTCACCAAACGCACATCAGCTCCGAATCGAGGATTTCCGCGGGTGCTGCCTTTAACCTCCACAGACTAGATATACGCACTGCAGATATGTAGAACCTCTCTCACAGTAAATGATGGTGTTTTCGTAATTCCAATATAATGGGGATTCCTAGTAGTTTACCCAGCCAACGTAAAACATGTTCTTTTCGGATAATCCATAAACGTGCCATTAAGGAAGTACTCTTTCTAAAGTATCACCGTTCATGAGGCGAGCGTAAATTATGACATACTAATGAAATACGAAAATCCCGGGAAATGTCGCTAAAGTCATCATGTATTTGCCCTTTTCTGGGCTACCAGGTTTACATAGCTGCTCCTGTACGAGTTGGTTCTATCCTGAAGCAGGTTCAGCAGACAAATTACTAAATTAGTCTTCACTCTCCATCTAATCGCTTGGACCAACGATTACACCCCGCCAGCGATGCGCTCGTACGCTCAAATATCAATGGTGGGGCCTCACGATGCATACTGCAAAGATGTTACACAACATAGAACGACTCAAACATGAAAGAAAAAAACTGTGAACTAGTACCAAAACAGAAATGAGTAGTGTTCCAAAACTTTTACGCATTGCAATAATTTCAAATAAAAATGTCGAAAGGGTGAGTAACGCTCTTGGGTTTTTGTCTGGCACGATGGAGGGTATGGCTAACTGACAAGTAAACAGCTACAGTGAAAGTCGATGCAAGTGCGCTTTTGCGGATTCAGGTAGCACGCGCTGCGGCCGCGCAGCTCGCACTGGAATAGCCGCCCTTCTGGAAAATCACATGGTTTTCTTGATAGTTGATTGGTGTTCATTATAGATGACACCAAACAAGACGGAAAGCTATCAAGAAAATCTTATGATTTCCTGTTACGGGTGACGACTGCAGCGCAAGCGGCACGGCCGCAACGCGTTTTTCGAGTACGTGACAACCGCATTCTCATCGACACTCACTATACCTATGCGGTGACAGTCAACACATGGAACAAGTAGTTTTCGAAACCTACGATAGGGACAATCCCATTACGTGTTTTGCCAAGGAAAAATAAACCTTTGGAATGAGCACACAAACGTTCTTGAACACCTACAAAACGAAAATGAGGCCGGCAGATGGCTGGCAATGCTTTCCTGCACTAGGCAACCTCGTATACCCCTTCCCGTTGGCATTCTCTATTTACACAATGACGGAAAGTGGGATATGAACACCCAGGGAAAGGGAGCGAAGGAAAAAAATGAACGCGACGAAAAGACGAAAAATCAACTCACAATGCCCGTTAAGGGTCGTATAGAAGGCTCTTTAGATTCTTCTGACTGAATCTTTGATGTATACGTAGGGACAGCCAAACGCGACGTCCATACACGCTCTCTCCCTCGGAGCGTGCAAGACGGTCAATTGGTGGGGGAAAAGTTCGACGGTAGAGTTGCTAGACAGCGATTCGATTGAGACGATTCGCAGCTATTAGCGAGCTTCGACGTCTGCAATGGAAAATCAATAAATCAATAAATGTCACGAGTCACACGCCACGAGTGCGGCAGCATCATCAACAATGCAGAGGATTACTGTAAAAAGCACGGGTGAGAGAACAGTTGCATCGCGAATTCTGAATGAAATCACAGTGAATAGGCGGATTCGTCATTGCGAATGTGGTGACAGATGGCGGGCAATCAACAAACACGACATGTTTTTCGAGAAAATGACTCAGCAGAGGGAACATAAGCACATCCCATGATATCACTAGAATACCCTAAACCAAGGATTAGGCTTACAATGACGCAAACAAAACGGAAAATCCATCAGAACTCGAATACAATTAGACCACAGACGTAAGTGCACCAAAAACAAGACAAATTACGCCTCTTAGGCATGGAATGGGAAAAGCAACGGAAATGAGTTTTGTGACGTGAAAGCGATACGCAAAGCAAATGCAATAAATAAATGGCGTAAATGAATGAAATTCCCAACGCCTGACAGCCCAGGCCTGAAAAAATACCTGAGTTTCAGCCCATGAAGTAAACAAATGAATAATGATCAACTGAATAAGGAATACAAAATGAATATGGAGCGGAAGGGATAAATAATTATTCTTCGCTAAAAAAAAGGTTAGTAACAAAAAAGAAAATATATCATGCGTAGAAAGAACTGCTGGTGTATATAACTCGGTAACTACGCCAGAATAATCACAACCTAAGGGGGAGCTCTGCAATAAAACAAAATGGTCAGAAAAATGATGAAACAAATGAACAATATGGAAAACCTGAAGAAATAACTTGAATTTCAGCCCATGAACTAAACAGAGCTTGAAGCTGTTTAAAAGAGCTGCTCAAGCAAAAACAAATTAAAGGAATACTAACTATTAAAAACCTAAAGTAAACCTAAAATTAAAATAATAAACCCACACCAAATTCAACCTAAAATTTTCCCAGAAGGGAAAAATTTCGAAAGACACTAGGAAACTTTCAAAACCTGTTTCAGTAACTACTTTGCGAACAGAAAGCTAAAAGCCAGACAGACTTTGAGCTGTTCTTAATTGGATTTGACGAACTTCAACAGGGCAGAGACAATGACTTACGGGACAAATCAATAATGGAACAACTGTAGAACAATCCAGGAATGAAAACATCCACAGAAATGAAAATCGAGCATGTTTCTACACAGAAAAACTTAAAGTTGTAAAGAAAATGCCAATAAAATGTACTTGAATAACAGGCAAAGTGCGTTCCGCCAGGAACAATAGTCCTGTAGAAATCGGAGGAAAAAATTGTTACTACTTTGTTATTGTTATTGCACCCCCAGAAGTTACAATAACCGAGAAACATTAGTACAACATAGCATTGGTGGGTAACACTTGCCATTACGACGCGTCAAATTAACTATTCTGAAATGTCCTGCGTTTAGCGCGGAGTTGCGGATTTGTGAACAAATACTCAAGTATTGTCGCGTATGGGACGCACTATAGTTTTTCGTGTCACTGTAGTCTGTTTCAACCAGCACTAGAGTTAAAAAGAAATTACAGCGGGGAAAACGCAGAAAACCATGCCGTAAACGCAGCTGACAGTGCAAAGCCTTGAAGCTTACAGTTTGGCCTGAGTTTAAGTTGTCGTTTTATGTGCAAAAACTGAAATTTCGTCGTTCTTGGAACAGACTATGCCAGTGCAATTTGTTGTACACGAACGCATGTTTCACACTAGTCCGGGAACTCGAAGACAAAATCTCATCTCTAATTAATAATTTGATTAACAAAATCCGATTTACCCCTTTACCCCTGAATTTTCTAAGACAAAATGAACAACCCACCGGGAATCGGCGTGAATTCACGGATGCCCAATGGTTGAAACATTGACAAACGTACGAAATGCATAGAAAACTGAAACAAACGAAAGGAAACGACGAGCGGCGGGCGTCCGCCCGCGAGACTATCAGCGGGCGTCACTGCGGCGGGGGGCGGGGCCAGTGCAGCCGAGGGGGCGACGGGCGGCCGACCGCCCGCCGTCCGGCCGCAGAATCGCTCCGACTGCCCGACGTTTGTTACACTTCGCAAAAATACTGAATTTCAGCTGCAGCAAGCTATCGAAACAAGTGCGGCACGTTTCCGAACGTTAGTTGGTTGCTTTTGCGATGAAATAACGAGAGAAATTGGACCGGAAATGAGAAATCTAGCCAGAAATGAGGAATTCGACTACTGCATTAATGAAGCAGCGCAATCAGATGCACTTAATAGGCATCAGATTACAAAGTACGTGACAGGTTCAATCCTAATCAGAATGCGTTGGCGAAAATGAGGAGATAAAGCTGCCCAGAGAAGGTTCAAATTTCGATGCAATGGCTTCACTCGATAACTAAAGGCAAACTACCTAACCCTAAATTCGCCATTGGGATTACCCAGGATAAACGTTTTGATGTCCATGTTAAGGATGGGTAAATCTGGGGCTTGTAAACACGTGTGGTTAACATGTTCACCCTGGGTAATCGCAATGATGCATGTGCTGCGTGGGCCGGGATTCGTGAATGCAGAACCGACGTAAACCAGAACTAGGATCATTGAGATTACCCATTTGGTAAACGTTTCAGCGCACCAAAATTTACCTTTTACACACGCATATGGGCATGAGTCTACCCATCCTNATATTTTTGACCAGTACCGAAAACATTGTTGGAAAAATTTTCTAACCACTCGATTCGCCATAACACGTGGATCTGTTCAGGAAAAATTTTAGTCTCTATATTTTAGAGGAAGTTATGAAGGCGCGACGCTTTGCGACGGATTATTGCGTCGCGCGCGCCTTTTTTTGCAAAGATTAGGAGCAGTATTGTAGGTTGTCGCTAAAGTTTCCCATACCTATACCCCAGTGGCGGACGCAGGGGGAAGGGCCCCCCCCCCCCCGAGAATGGGTCGCCGAATTTTTGAAATTACATTACAATACAAATAAAAATCTTGTATAAGTTTATTTTTGTTTATTTTTATTACTATTTTTTAAATACTGATTGTTTATTATTTATTATTTAAATTAATATTTTTTATTAATTTTATTTTCCGTCTGGATCCCCAAAACGGCGGAGACCCAATTTTTTCCCACGCCCCCCTCCCGCCCACTTTCTGCGTCCGCCGCTGTAGATTGCCCATAGTAAACGTGTCAACGTACGCAAATTCATCCCTTACCAGGTAGCCATCAACATGGTTACTCATACGTGACGTTGTCAATACCAAGCCGCTACCCTTGGGTAAACATAGGCATGGGTATGAGCCTACTCATCCTTCCAATGATGCATCCTACCCCAGTACCTGGAAGCTTTGTTTAGATTACCCATGGTAAACGTGCTAACGTACGTAAATTCATTCCTTACCGGGTAGCCATCAACATGGTTACTCATGTGTGAGGTTTCTCATGCCCAGCTGCTACCCTTGGGTAAACATAGGCATGGGTATGAGTCTAAACATCGTTTCTATGACGCATACTAACCCAGTGACCGGATGCATCACTGAGATTGCCCATGGTAAACGTGTACGCACCAAAATTTACCTTTAACCTGTTACCCATCAATGTGATTACTTATACGTGACGTTCCCCATACCCAGCTGCTACCCTCGGGTGATCTTACCCATAAGTATGAGTCTATCCACCCTGTCAATGGTGTATCTGGGCCCAGAGGCAAGCAGCATTGAGATTACCCAGAGCCGGTATGCATAATTGAGATTACTCAGGGTAGACGAGTTGGAACTCCCTTTTACCCACCATAAAAAAGGGCGTTAAAACGCTTACCCTTGGTAATCCAAATGTATGTCGACCCAAGATAGACGTCCGCATACGAATTCACCGATTATCAACACGAGCGCTAATGCGTTTACCCTGGGAAATCTGAACGATGCATTCGGGCCAGGTTTCGCCTTTTGGGTTTGTAGTTAAAGGGAAAAATGAAAATTGGTCTGCTAGCCTGCGCCAATATGCATCATTGAGAATACCCAGGGTAAACATGTTGCCGCCCGGGTTAACGATGGGTAAATTTGAGGGGTGTCAACACGTTTACCCTGGGTAATCTTAATGACGCATATGGCCTTAGGTTTCGTTTGGATACGTGTTCAAGAATCCTAAACCCGTGTCTCTTAACATTATGTAGCCCATAGGATAAACAATCACAATACCCACCATTAGTTTGCCTGGGTAACGTTTCGTGAATCCCAGCGCTGGTTATAAAGCATATGGAAGCGAAGAATATCTGCATTATTCAAGCCCATTATTAAGGTTACTTGTTATTATAATATAATTTAAAATCTTCAAAAACAAAAAAGTGAAAGATGACGTGCCGTGAGAGCTTCAACACTCACACAGAGGACGAAAGGTGTTTTTTTTTCACCGATCATAGCGGATTCTTGGCTGATTCATGCTACAGAGTGTTCGCTAAGCTTTCATCTGACAAAATATCACTCTAGAGAATTGAGTCAGGCAAATCGCTTCGCCTCCGTTCCTCCTTTTTGTAATGTGATTAATCGACGAATAGGAGTTCAAAGCACAAGCATTCAAGAGGAAAAACTAAAAAAGGAATTACTCACGTCATCCACGATAATAACCTAATAAAACTAATCTACTAGCGCTTAACCCGATTAGCTGAGCGGCTATGGCGTCAGAGAGTGAAGCAGCTTTGATGTAAATCTGCTCAAAGTTCATAGCATCGTAGATTGACATGCTTCTGCAGCTGCAGGAAAGGGGAATTGCTCGTTTTTCTTTGCCTCCAAGCATGAAGCTAATCGACTAATTGTTTACTTGCTTGCATTTTGCTCAACCAACAACAACTCGCTGTTGCAGCTTAGGATACGCTTGGTTGCCTTAGTTAGGATTCCAGCTTCAGGCTTGCGATTCTAAGAGTTATAGAACGATATCCATAAATGAAACGGCTACTAAATGAAATTTTTGTGACCCGTGATAAATGGATTTTTTTGTGACCCGTAATTACAGGATACTAAAGGTAAAGTGTCTGTTCAGCAAAAAAAAAACGTAGCACCCGTTAGTGGCCTGGGTCATAAATCCAGCTATATAAAACCCATTTCAATGACTATTCCAATCCGAGTTTTATTTTAATCTACAGCAAAATTAGACGCAACATTCAAGTTTACTGTATTGCGCGTATATGCGAGGGGAATGTCCAAGATAATAGGAACTGCGATTAGGCGCAAACTTGCAGTTATTCAGTCAGCCACAGAAGAAAACACTGGAGGTGCAGTGAACTCTAAACGGCAGTGGACAAGAGGAGGAAACGCGGCGCAGGCACTCTGGTTGTCTGCTGCACCGTAGCAGCGTCCTGCTGGGCAGAGACGCGGAGGAAAACCGACACATCGTGATTTCCCACTGCATCGGGAAGCGCAGCAGACAGTCAGAGGACCCGCGCCGCGGTCCCGCCTCTTGACTATGGCCGTGTGGAGTTCACTATAACTACCTATAAATAGTAATTACCATGCATAACCATCTTTCAACCTCACGTAGATTTCCACTCCGAGAAGTGCAAATCGTAAATCCACACTGAAAAACAGCGTCGTCTGCGGTTCAAAAATCCGTTCATCCCGGGTTAGGTTGCAGTCTAAGCCCTGATGGCGGTGGTCTATCAATTGCGTTCAGAGAGAGAGGACTCGGAATAGACCTATCCACCTCCAGAAAAGGAAAACCAACTGCTAACCCATCACAGACTGGGACAAATCTTATCTGTATTACCACGGCTGATGCGGATGAAGAAAGCCTACATAGAGAGAACTCCAAACGGCAAGTTGGATGTGGACCAGTGCCGCGGCGCGGCGTGGCCCTCTGACTGTCTGCTGCACTCCTCGACCAATACATAATGCTTTGGTGACGCTCTCTGATACTCTCTGCCTAAGGCTGCCGCGCCGCGGCATTGCTCCGCATCCTATTGGCCGTTTGGAGTTTACCACCCATATAGAAAAACGTCATGAACCCGGGGGCGCCAAGGAGACCACACGTCCGGCCTAGTTTAAAGTCCGAAACCGGTGAGTGTGAAAAATAGTAGATTTTCTTTTCTCTCATATTTTCTTGAGCATTCCTTTTACAGTTGTCGTTACTAACAAGTTGACAGCTTAGATAGTTGATAATATCACTTATATACAGATCTTCCCTATTATATATTTGAGTACAAATTCTTGTAATTGGGCAAACTCCATTCCTCTGAAACAATACCCGAACAGGATTATAAAATTTTGCAGAGGTTGAGGATCACGAAAATTTCATGTTGGGCCACTAGTAGCTACAAATAACAGTTCACCTCCCACAGCAATTCATTGCACGGAATTCCTCACATATCTCGCTTCTTGTGGATCGCTGTAACAAACCCTCTACTCTTGTTAGCTTACCGCCTGCTCGATGATAAATGTGCGCCCGATTCTGCAATTGCAGAAAAACTCCTCCCCATCATTGCTCTCAATTTATGTATCTGCAGCTTTTTCTATGCATTTTGATCTCTGAAACACTTCGGCTTTCTGCTTGAGGCGTTCACCAATCAGATTCGGCCGTCTAGTCGAATGTGTCACCATCGCTGAGAGCTTTTCCAGACTTATTTGTTCGTCTGGTTCCACGGCTCAACACCTTTACGACTTCTGCCACATCGTTAGCAGAAAACCGCGGCCAGTGATCACATTTACAGCGCGCTTTGAGCAAATGTTGAGTGCAATCAGCAAAAAACGTGCGGACTAGCAGAAACGAACCGCTTCCTGCAGAGAAAAGTGCGTTCACCGCGATGAAATCAGGGCAAACCACACAGAAACAGCAGATCGAAGGGTTCAAGTAGGGATTGGTGGTTTGTGCTTTTGGTTGGAGAGGGCGTGGGAAAAAAATTGAGGTCTCCGCCGTTTTGGGAACCCGGACAGGAAACAAAATTGATAGAAATATTTATTATAATAAAAAAATAATTAGTAAAAAATATATTAAGAATAATAATAGAAATAAACAATTAAAATTATGCTAATACAAAGTTTTCATTTATTTTGCAACACAGTTTCGAAAATTCGGCGACCCATTCCCCTGCCCTTCCCCTCTCCCCCCCCCCC